>CAJNSZ010000004.1:822633-1017011 GCA_905329745.1 Rotaria sp. Silwood2 | reverse complement strand
GGGCACGAAATTTTTTTACGGTAGACATAATTCATCAAGGCCTACAAGATGCGCAAAGTCCCGACTCAAAAGCGTTCCAACACCTGGGAATGTTCCCTCGTTAGTTAAATTTTATTTTTAAAAACTTGCCGTTATTATAGTTTGTTCAGTATCTAAAGGTTTAGATGGTAAATTCATGGTTTTTTCTTTTGATCTCTTCAATTGTCGTGATTGTCGTGATTGTCGTGATTGTCGAACACATGGTGTAAAATTATATTTGTGCATACTAGCTGCACGTGATATAGTTAATTTATCATAAAGTGGATTAGCTAGAAAAAGAAATAATAATAATTATCCATGAGATATTATAACAATAAACTTACCAATAATTCGCATCATTTTTGCTGGATTATCCAAAATTGGATGAGGTATAGGTTTATCCAAATCCCTAATAACAATCATTAACAAAAATTCTATTAAAAAGTATAAATGTATGAAAACCTTTTTTTTAATACTACGTTCATGAGGTTAAATCTTCGTATATGTATATGTAGCTTATATATATGGAATTTTTCAATCGATAAAAGTCAGGAAAAAAACGAAAAACTATTGTTTTGAAGATGTTGACACTGATGTGTATACTACTACTCACAAGTGGTGATACATGTCTATATAATTGTACAGGTAGCAAAGAGAAATAAAGTGCACATTTTATATGTTGTTCTTTTTTACAATTCTTTCTTATGGAATAAGAAAAAAAGTAAAAAAGTAATGATGAAGATTGTTTATTTAAAAAGACGAATATAATATTTTTTTTTGTTGTTCCTCCCTTTCAATCACAAATAATATTAAAATCTGTGAATATGATTATTAAATTAGATGGTAAGAAACCTATCAAACGAGACATTGTCAACAAGTAAAACCTTATCAATACTTATTGTATACAAACTGTAGAAGCCAAATAGAATATAAACGAATATAGTTTTTTTTTTTTCAATCAGAAAAAAATAAGTATTAAAACAATAGACTAACCAAATCGATGTTTCAAATAATATAATATCTGGTTTAAGCATTTTCCATCCATCATCATCATCATCATTATCATGATTTTCAATGTCATCCATCGAAATAAAACTATATTATAAAATGTTTGCTCATACAAAACATTATAACGAGAAAAAAAAATGTAATCTTTTTTTCAAGTACATCTTATTAACAATATAAATCGTGTCATATTTCATTGCATATAATCAGTATGTATAGATGAGAAGAATAGAAAAAAAAAAGAATTCACGTCTTTCATTTTTCTTTTTACTTTATATAAAAACAAAAACTGAAACAAAGGAAACCTGGAGGATCGATAGATGGAAAGAACACACCACACAAACAAACAAGTCAAGGATTTATATATATATATATTTTAGAAATGCGATACACTATGTATAAATATATAATAATAATAATAATAAAAAATTCACACAACAACTTCATAAACAAGCTTTTTTCCATGATGAGATTTTGTTGGAGTTGAAAAACCACTTTCTTCTTCGGATGACATTCTTCCATGTGATGTTAAATTTAAATGATTATCGTCTCGAGCTCCTATTGTATATGGTGGTATATCATTAGTACCGTTAAATTTTGTTAAAAATAATTGTTGTAAATCAGGTAAATGGTTAGGTTTTGTTATTATTCGTCCGTTAACAAAATTTTCACCATCGGTACGATCATAAAATCCATTTATTATGTGTCCATCAATATCCGATGATGAAAATGCTTGTGAACATGCTGAATCAGAATTATTTGAAGTTGTTGATGGCATACCAGAATCAAAACACATTGAATTTTTCTTTTCTAAACATATATAGAAAACAAAAAAAACATGATTTATTATCACATTAATTTATTTGATTATTTGTTTTTTTCGTGATAAACTCAAAAGAATTAGTAGAGAATAATAAAATATAATTTTTCAATGCAAGAAGATATTCTTTTACATTGAAATGTGATAAAAGAAATAAGAAAATTTATGTGTTCTGTGATAAATAAATCAAACAAGCACACATACGGACAGTATAGTGGGCAATCATACTAACAGGCTTTTAAGCCTCGTTTCACTTTTGCAAAACCTGTTCGTATTGTCATTTTGTTGGTACCTGGCATTGAATGGGAAAATTCAACATGCATATATATATACAGGTTTTCATTTCATTTTTTTTTTTGTTTTTTTTTTTATTTTAAACTCACCTTGTATTGAATATATACCATTAGGAATTTCTTGATTATAAAATAATGTTCCATTTGGTCGAACTAAATAAAGAATTAAAATAAATTTTTTGTTTACAAAAAAAAAAAGAAAAAATCGCCTTCATACTTTGATTAATTGTTGTTGTTGTTTGGGCTGGATAATAAAGACAAGAATTCGTATCAACAACTCGAACAGGTGTTGCATGAAAATTTTCTATTTGATTTCCATTGAAATTTGTTTTTAATGTATTCATAGAAGAATGTTTAGATTTTTCTTTACGTCTTTGTTGTTGTATACAAATAAATAAACCAATTAATGCAGCAACAAAACATAAACCTAATATAGCTCCTTGATGAAACGGAAAAAAAAGCAAAAGCAAAAAATAAAAATATTTTTTCGAAAAATTTCTTTTATTTACCAATTAATATTAAAATTAAATCAGATGAATCATTCGATAAAGATACACCGGTTGGTATTGATATAGATTTAGAACAAATATCTGTTTGATTTATTAAACATAATTTTAAACGTATATTTGTTTGATTATTTACTATTTCAAGTTCATCATTTGATTTTTGTAAAGAATTTAATGGTATACATGTTGGTAGATCATTTGTTGTTTCAATTATTGTTAATGATATATGATAATGTTGTAAACATAATTGATCTTTAGAAAAAAATGATGAACTATATTGATTTAATTGAAAATGTATTCGACGACCATCAGTTGTATAATAAGCACGTTGTATAATAGGAAATTCTTCGGAATGAAATGGATATTCATTTGTTAAAACAATTAAAATACTTGAATAATCACTAAAACCAAGAGTATTTTTTGAACGAATTTTCACAAAATAACGAGATTTTTCATTAAGATCTAAAAATTAAAATTTCAATAATAAAAAACAAAAAGAAAAAAATTAAAATTTATATTTACCAGTAAATCTTATTGAATTTAAACTTGTTTGTCTTTCTTCTGTACGATTACCAGTAAGACTAATATGATAGATTATAGTTGAACCACCATTATAAGCTGACTGCCATGTAAGAATAAATGAAGAATGTGTTATATTTATTGCTTGTAATTGATTTGGTGGATCAGGTAAACCAGGTCGTTGAAAATTTATTGAAAAGTCATGTTGACCATATTCATTTTTAGCTACACATCGATATAAACCAAGCATTGATGAATAAGATGGTGGTACTAAAATAAATAATCTATTTAATTAAGAAAAAAGAAATGATTAACGTACAATGTAATATAGATGAAATAACTGTTGCATTAAGAATTTTTTCTTCAGCAAATGAACTTAATCGTTGACCAGACGGTCCAAACCATACAATATCACTTTTTGGATAAGCATCAACAATACATTCTGTTGTAATATCATGATTTTCTGTAACAGCTAATTTTTTAATTGAATTCAAAATAAATGGAGCATCTAAATTAATGGAAAAAAAAAACAAAGTAATATATTTTTTCTCGACATTAGATTAGTAGACTTCCGGTTTTGATATGGACAAGATGATCCCGGTCCTTGCCTAGTTTCTTACAAGTGAGTTGGATGTCTGACCCAACAATTAATGAGATCTCGACATTTCGAAATATTTTTACTTTTTTTCATACTGCTAATTTATATAAAAGTATAGGAATAAAACACTCGGTTCGATCATGATTGAGTAATTTCTTGTACTGAACAAAAGATTACAGAAATGAAAAACGATATTGTTTCACTGAAAGAATTCGGTTTTAATGAAAATTCATCTACAGATAATGATAAAACATATGATAAAGTAATTGCATACATGGAAAGAAAAATGAATTATCACAAAAGTGAATATATATTATCGTGATGGGAAAAGCATTTATGTATACATCCATAATTATGGCGTTTAGCGGCAACTCTACTTTCCGTTTGAGCGTCATCAGGAACAATTAAACATACATTTAACGAAATTGATCGGGTCTTAAAAACAGCAAGACACTAAGTGAATCCTGAACCACTTCCGTTTCTGTGGCATTTGTAATTATCTCTTTTTTTTGTTGTTGCTGTTTATGAAAGAAAGTAAATAGTATACTTTTTTCATATAAAGTAGAAGTTTGAAAACTGCACTATAACTGTGAAAGTATTTGTCAGATGTCGATTAGTTCTGGATCAGGACTAACATGTTTTTTTTTATATAGAAAGCGATATCTTTTATTGTTATGTAAAACTTACGTCAAATGTCACGTAGCCATGACTCATGTGTTCTACAATAGATGTGGACAAGATAGGCTCTGTCCCAGCGGAACTGAAATAAAAAAGGACTGACCTCACTCGTGTGTACTTCAGATATTTTATTAGTCTAAAATGTTTTTTTCCAATTATTATTTCTATAATGAAGATATTGTGCCATACGATTCATACGAAATTGAATGTCAAACTTTCGTCATCGAATGTATTTCCGATTAAACAGGAAGGATCCAAATAATAAAAGAAAGCCGGCATAGCCCGGAGAATTCTCATCATAAATATAATGATAATAATTGATTGCTGATTGATAACGAATGTTACATTATTATTTTCTCCTTGAACTAATCATTTGGTTGGTTATCTCTTATTAACTAAATATTAACACATTTACATTATATTGCTATCAAACAGATACTCCTAATACAATATTCTTAATTCTTTATGTTCTGTTTTAAATAATATTTCAAAGAAAATAAATTTTTTATCATTTACGATCGAATAAATTCTTACATTGTATTCGAACATTAGTTGAGATTTCTGTTGTAGCTTCATGTCGATTATCAAAACCAGTATTAAGCCAATTTTTAACTAAGCATGTATATTGTCCTGAATGTATTCGATAAACATTTGGTATAATATATTCTGTTATAGTTTGTGTTCGATTTGTTAATGAACATGATTGTGTATGGATTTGTTTACTATTGTGAAACCATTGAATTTGATGACACATTGGATTTGAATCAATAGAACATTTTAAAACAAGTTTTTCACCTTGATTTAATGTTATACGATCAATCATTGATAATTTTGGTTTATCTAATAAAAAGAAATGTTTTTGTTTATTTTCTTTTTTGTCTTGTCTTATAAACAAATATTATTGTCTCTTATTTGCTTACAAAGTATATCAACATTAACAGTTGCTTCTGATTGTCCAATTGTATTTCGTCCTCGACAAGTTAATTTTTGTATATTTTCTATTCGGGTAAAATTAATTCTTAATTGTTCTTGATTTTCTCCTAAAATAAGAACATCAATAAAAAGTAACATATATATATATATATCTTAGAACTAAACCAACATTAAATTAAAGCTCTTCGATATACGGATAATTCAATTAAGTGTTTTGTTCAAATCTTTTCCTGCAAAGAGCCGAAGGCTAAACAGACTTTCGGAAGGTCGCCGCCTCCTTCGACTCTCCACACTGAATAGAATAGTGATTTAAAAGATAAAAATAAATGTGTCTAACATAATCATAAATGCCTAATAATATGTTTCGCATGAATGTCTTACCTCTAATTAATTGATCATTTTTAAACCATTCAATATTTGCTAATACTGATGGATTAGCTGATATTATACAATGTATAGTTTCAAATCTATTTTCAATTACTGTTAATGTTGTTGGTGATTGTTTTTGATTCCATGATATATTGATAATGGGTTTAACTAAAAGAGAAAGAAAAACAAAAATGTGTCAGTCGGATGATCAAACAAACTAGTCAAGTAGCTTTTAATAAATATTCTATATATATGTATGTATACAACTCACATAAAACATCGAGTTTAAGTTCAACATTTGTATCATGAATACTCGCTTCATTAGTTACTTGACAACGTAGTACATGGTCATGATCAATCGGAGAAAGAATAAGTGTTAAAAGAGATGAACTTGAAAAGCTTGATGTATTTGTTTCATTGTTAATACTCATACCAATTGAACTAAGAAAAAATAATAATAATTCCATTAAGATACATGAAAAGAAAAGAATAACATTTTCAATATCCCATACCGTTGAATTAATTTATCATTTTTATACCATTCAAATGTTGGAACTGGATAAGCACGTTCACTTGTACAATTAAATAAAACGGATGTACCATCAGCAACAGGCATTTGTGGTGATGGACTAAGACGAAGACGAGATGGTGGAACTATTAAAAAAAAAACCAAGAACTTTTCACATGTTGATCTGATTACTTTAGTCGTATTGGTGTCAATAGATTGTCTATAGAGACAACACCTTCTTTTCCTTTTCTATTCACATAGTGATTGACAAATATTTTCATGTATATATGTATTGTCTATATTGAAGGCGGGGGTGTGACATATCTTGTGTTAAATGGCCATCGGCTAAAGCGGCTATCCCACACGTAAAACACGTCCTGTTCAATTGTTTGTAATTATTTCAAGGTGTGTTCTTTTTTTTTTTTTCTCGTCTATTGTCCAGAGTAACTAATGAATGTTCATCCTTCCTGTCGGATGACAGATAAATAGTAGGCAATGAAAAAGATGATGGCTAATTGTTTTGCATTTATTTGTCAAATTTAGACATTTTTATACTAATTAGTGATAAGATGAAAAAAAAAAAAAAAAAGAAAACCTTCATCAGATATGGAACAGAGAATAACCTCTAATCTTTCTATTTATCTGATTTACAGAAGAAAGAAGAAAGAAGAAAATTGATTATTTTTTTGTCATCTTTCATTTACTGTATATTGAACAGGCATGGTTTTTGTCTATCATAATTGATTGTACGACTGTTCTTGTTGTTTTTTTTCCTATAGAGAATTTTTATTCTTGTAACCTTTTCATTGATGAGAAAGTAAAGAATCATCTTCTATTAAACATGCATACGTGTGCATATTCACCAAATTAACGAGTTTTGTTCTCAATGGAAAATGATTGATGATTAACTTCATTGACATCCTTATTCATTGCTGTTCGTTTAAAGGAGTATCCGTGAGTAGCAGATGCTTGCCTTGATCTCTCGATTGACTCTTGACTAGAATACATGCAGCTCAATGAACATGAACTTTGACTAAAAAAATTCTGTCATGCGGATGAAATAATAGTTGGTAATTATATTCTTAATTCTCACGCACGAGTCGTTCATCTTCAGACTAATAGTACATATAGTATCTCATTCTTATTTTTTTCTTCTTCTTTCTTTTAAGATTATTACATCATCTATCAGAATAATTACTGAGTCAAAAAATGTCAACATACATCTCAAGCTGAGAAAAAGATTCATTCTCGTTTTGTCTATCACTGATAGTAAAAAAAAGGAAAAGATTGATTTTCCGGAACTTTTGTACAGCTGCTTGATATATATATGTTGTAATAGAAGCGTGAAAACAGTAGTTCTTTTTTTTTGTTTCTCCTATGATAACTACTCATGCTGATATGTCGATATTTGGATGTTGTCAGATATGATGCAAGAATTAACATATCGGTTCTACTACTACCAACGGTTTGCTTGACATATTCTAATAATAACAGACACATACGTTGTTGAGTCAAAAGAAGATTAATCTTCGATGCTAAACATTCATCTATTCTCTCTTATTTTTTCTGGTCTAACTATATCACATAACTTTCTAAGCATACCCATAACATTAAGTTGAAAAAGATTTTCTTCTTTAGCTGTAAAATTTTGACATTTATATAAACCCGATGATTCTAATTGTACATTAAGTATAATTAATTGATATGTATAAAAATTTTCTTGATGAATTATATATTTTTGTGGATCATTTGATATTGAATTAACACCAATAACTTGTATATCATCTTTATACCAAAGTATAATATTTCCTGAATAATTATTATCAAATATTTTATTAAATGATGTTAATGATGGTATAGATGCTAGATAATTTGTTGTTAATAAATTTTCTCTTGTATTAAGTCGACATGTCATTGTTACATTAACATTTTCACGTACTTTTATTCGTTGAATTTGTATTGTTTGAATAAATAATAATAAATTTAAAAAAATTAATAATATAAAAAAGAAATACATCTACAAAATAAAAAATAAAAAAAAGTAAACTAACATCTAAAGTATCAATTACAAAATAACTTCAAATAATAGTTCTTGTTAATGTCATTTCACCTTCACACAAAGTGGACAATACATGTGTATATATACATACTTTCTCTTTCAATGTATGTGTATGTATAGTTAGCAAATGTTTTTACACGGAACCTTTTTTTCTCTCTTCTTCTCTATGTCGGACAACTACCAATGATGACCATTGAGAGTAGAGAATAAGAAAAGAGTAGAGAGACAGAGAGGGGAGAGGGGAGAGGAAAAAAGAAAGAAAAGAATACGAAGAGGATATACCTTTTGTGTCATTTTCTCCTAAAGACAAAAAGAAAAAAAAACGAGGTTGTCCATTTGTTCCACTAACAGTAAAAAAAAAGAAAACTATATTGAAGTTTATTGAACTAAATGAGTCGCACGTTTTGTACGTGACTAAAATGACCATCTCAATCTCTCTTTCTCTTCGTCTTCTTCTGTTTCAACAATGATTTATGTTCTATGAATGGTGATTGTTTTAACAGAACACACGCATATATGCGTATATATATATATCCATATACATATACACAATGTCAGACGTGATTTCCCGTTTTTTTCTCTACATGCACGTTATCGTTAATTACCGGTAGTCAGTCTGATTCAAGCAATCTTAGTCTAGCGGTCATCTTCTCATTAGAAAGGAAAAAAATGTGGAATAATAACGATTGTATTACACAATGTTGAACACGCACGAAGTCATTTTTTTCTAGCTAACTGTATTAAATTTCATCTTAGAAGGAGAAAAAAAAAAAGAAAGTCTAATGATGAAAACTACAGTACTATACTCAATCTCTTCAAATTTCATACATATCGATGCCGCCGACGCCGATGCCGACATCTCATACATTCCACAGACAACGTAAAAAAAAAAGAAAAAAAAAAGGAATTGTTATTTCACACACAGTATTCATTTGCACCTTGAAGATTTCATTACTTATTGTTTCCTGAATGTGCCGACTGTAGCTGATAAGAGATAGACAATGATAGAAGGACACGGCTGCAAGGCATCAAATAGATAATATGTATATGGTATGTGTATATGTTCAAACACACACACATATACAATTGTTTTAACAGAAAATGCCTCTAGGCATCTTGACGTAAGAAGGCCAACATTCTAATCAGATGTCGATTATTATTATGTTTCTATTTTCATTTTTTCTCTTTTTTCTTCTATTGTTTTCTTTGGTTCAAGTATGATAAACGGAAGTAATTTTGCATCTAAATATGAGTAGTATAAAAAGTCATAAGTACTTCTTTTGACAATGAACTTCATGTACAGTTGATTAACTTGCATGTAAAAGCAAGAGAAAGAGAGAGAGAGAGAGAGAAAAGAATCTATATAGCACCCCTACTGTTCTTTTTTTTTTATATTTCATTCTTTGAAATAATGCGGAAAGAGTCAATTGACTGCATGAAAAGAAAGTGAGATCTTTTGATTATGAATAATTATTAGATCCTCACACCTAGAGAATAGAAACAAAAAGAAAAAAATCCAATGAGCATTGTTTAACGAACGTGATTTCGAATTCAATCTCTCTCTTTTTTTTATTTTCTTGTACATTTATGAATTTTCAACATTATGAATAAAAAATTGGAATTGAGAATGTCTAAGATGAGATGTCGGCATTGTCATCAGAATAATTCTATCACACAAGTGAAAGTTATTCCATGAAAAGAATTCAATTTCATTGAACTTTCTATGTATGTCAACATCTTATACATACAAAATTATTTTAACAAGTAAAAGAAAAAAGATCATATATGGATAAGCACGACTCATACGAAGTCTTATTTGTACAAATTAATTTTGAACGATGACTAAAATGAAACCTTACAAATAGTTTAAAAGACAATATACGTTGATCTTTTAAGAAAAAAAATACACGTATGTACATAATTGAAACGAATTTCTCTAATGAAACCTTAGTTATATTTAATGAATATAATTTAATACATATATAAGTACAATATATATTATTTTCTTATTTCAAATATCAAAATTCAATTGAATGAAACTTTCTCGGCTTTCATTAGGTTCAATAAAAAGTTAATTATAACATACACATACCTGAACCTGTTTTTTTTCTTAGATTACTTTCAATCGAATGATTATGTATATATATATATGAATGTGAATAAAATTCTCCTCTTAGACACATATTTTTTCTTTCTTATTGAAATAAATATCATAGGGAATTTTTCTACCATTTGGCGGCACTACGACGATGTGAACAAATTAAGGTATTATAACATGGCGCGTCTAATGTTCAGTTTAGTTCTTTTTCATTCGATTCAGCCAAGTGAATAAGACGTGACATATTCATATGAACATATATATATATATGTTTAAGTATTCGAACTTCAAATGTTTCGAACTAATATGGGAGTATGTATGAAAACAAAAAACAACTTAAAATATTGTTTAATCGACGGATATTTTCAAGTGTGGATAATATATACATGTATAGTTTCGAAAAAAAAAATAATTAAATCAATGTTTAACATTAACGACAGCAGAAAACAAATATGACATCATCATCAGCATGATCGGCACCTTAAGGGAAATATTTGTCTTCTCTTTAAAGATTAAAGCATATGGTCTTATGTTAAGAAGATTTTATTTTTGAAATAGATGATTTGTTTTAAAAAGAATAATAATAATTTTATTTTTGACATAGACCAAAAGAATTTCATATTATGGCGCTTCAAAACACTAAATGATGCCTCAAGCACGAATATATGTATATATATTTTGTTGTTAGACTATTATCCTTTGGTATAGTATTGTTCAAAATACACATCAACGTTGAAGATTAGTAACAGTTGAAAGCTTACTACTGACTGAGTGCACACACACACACACGTTCTAAGTTCAATCGGCTTTTCTTGAGTAGACAGGTGTTGCGAATTGGCCTGGTCCACAGATTAAAACTCACAAAAGATTCCGATATGAGGATCAAAACTAAATTAGTTAATCATGCAAATAATTATAAAAGAGAATTTTTTATTTTTTATAATAGATTGATTCATGATATATTTTATTTATTTAAAAGGGTCGTCTTCTCTCATTCAAAACAAATTAAAATCATATATACACATGTATATGTACGCAAAATCATCATTTAACCAAAAAGAAAGAAAAAAAATGTCGTTCGTGTGCTCACAAAAGAGTTAGTTCGATTGTCATATGATCACACAACCCTTGACGATGTGTACTGAACATGTATTAATTCAATGTGACACATTCACACGCGATCAATTAAATAGCAAAATGATGATAGCGAACAATTTGTTTGTTTGTTTAGGGTCTTTTTTATTTTCTTCTTCTTTGTCTTATAAAACATTTGGTCCAACTGGAACACCATGCATATTGAAAAGAACTTTTGTCATTTTTTTATCAAGTAATTTCATATCAAGTTCAGTTGAACTTGTAGCTTCTTTTAATTTTTCAACACGACGACGAAAATTAGCATCAAGAGAATTTTTCTTTTGTAATTTTTTGTTATAATGTGTACGACGTTGATGACGTGATGATGATGGATAAATAGCTGAAGCTCCAGCTTGTGTTGTTGTTAAAATTGATGTATCTTGTTGTTGTGGTGAACGTATATGAGAATTTACAGGACGATTTTCACTATGTGTACGAGGTTTTGGATTACGAGGTTTTTTTGTTGGACTTGCACCTTATATTAAATAAAAGAAAATATTAGATTTAAAACAAAATAAAACGAATGAGAAAAATTAATATACTTGATCGTATTTTTCGATTTCGTTTTGGTGATGTTATACGTTCAATTCCATGTTGAGATTCATCATGTTGAAATGATGGATTATCAACACCTTTACGATGATGACGCTCATCGGAAGTTTTACCATGATTACGTCGACTTATTCTATGACGAATTTTTCGCTAAAATATATGAAAAAAAAAAAAAGAATAAATTTATATTGTATTTAAATCTTATTTGAATATTAAACAACAAGCCAATCATATTTACATCTAATGAATTTTCATGGCATTATAATTAGTTTCGCTTGAACAGAAAGACAAAAAAAAACATCGCATTAATTAAAAAGAATCTATTTGATATCAGACTTGGAACCGGTCGAGTTTTTTCTGACCGGACCGGACCGGCCGGTTTGACATTTTCACCCGGACCGGACCGGCCGGTAACCGGCCGGTTTACANCTAGTAAAAAGTGAACTACATCACTTCTCTTCGTATCAAATGATTTCTCTTCTTTATTGTACATGTTTCTTTGTTAAATAAACTGTTGAATCTTTTTTACAGAATTTTTCCCGATTTTATCTTTTCCGGATTTTTTTTTCCAGATTTATTTTTTTCCGGATTTTTTTTTCCAGATTTATTTTTTTCCGGATTTTTTCCTCCGGATTTTTTCTTCCGGATTTTTTTTCCGAATTTCGGGACAATACCTACATCCACACCCTGGTCAGATTCGATTATTTATTTCCCATTTTCGTTTTGACATATTCGTTCGACTACGCCCATTGACTCCAATTAACGTAAAAGATGAAGATGTGAATGAATTTCAGAAACATATCATGCAATATCCTCTCATAAAATTCTCAATATCAGCTTATTATTCTTATACCCATAATATGAGCGTGGTGTTATCATCTATTGTATCGCACAATGATCTTCACAAACTGGAATTCAGAGCAACCAGTTGAATTCTCAATCAAATACAATGGCCTATTTCATGTAGATTGGAGCCCATAATAGTTTGTAGTACTTGTACTTAGGATACAGTTGACTATATTCTTGGTCACTTACCTCAGCTACGAACATTGATTCTGAAAGATGTTTATGGGAATTGTTTCGATGAACTTGCTGTTACGCAGTCCAGTCATTTAACTTCACTATCATTAAACATAAATTTTAATGTGACAATGAACAGTGTTGAATTACTGCTTTCACTTTTACCTCAGCTAACACAGTTTCGGCTAATTTGTCAGACATCTTTAACTGATCCTTTATCATTTGACGGTTCTAGATGGGAAATCTATGATCCAAATGATAATACTATAGAATTACTGATTACACCATTCTGAACGTCATTCTGGCTCGAAATAAAAAATCGGCTTATTCAATGTAACTACGAGTATAACGAATACGATTGAGAGTTTCATCTGTATTCGGTAGCAATCTTGCACGATAATTTTCAATTTTCCGACCAACGAAATACACTTGTTCATTTCAAGTTGAACACCGATGTTAATAATACAACAATCATCGTCGGTGCGTATCGATTGTCCTTAAATTTGAGAAAAATGATGACTACCGGCATTCGACAACAGGTAAGCGTTATCTTACATTTTCAAATTGATTATTTGTTCTCGAATCAATGATTTCTCTAGTAGAAAGCTAAGAGATTATTACATGAGTCAAACAATGACTTTTTTTGGTGCTCATTGATTTTATAAGATTGTAATTATTGTTAAAAGTACTGTTCATTGTTACTGAAGCTTCTCCGGATAACTTTTATAAGATTGACAGGTTTCTCAAAATAGATAAAAGAAGTCAAATAGTAGAACCGATAATGCTGAAAAAAGTGATTCATCTTATTGCCTACATTCCTGTAATATACAGGGTGTGTCATAAATAACTGGAGGATAGAAAATTTCAATTATAATTATTGTTCTGATGGTAGAGAACAATTGATTCATAATAATTTACACTATTTATGTTCATGCAAAAAATTTGACTTTAGTAACCTTTAAAGAGCCCATTGTCTTGCAGCTGAGATATTGAATTTTTTCAATTCTTTTTCTCTGAAACTTTCCTCACCTAAAGATCTCAATTATATCGGATTTCAGGAATTTTTCGTTGCAGTAGTTTCTCTCAAGCAGAAAATTTTCTGATTTAGTTCATTGATTTGTCTGATTATGATATTTATGTGAACAACGTTTCACGTCAAAAATACAGCTGGAAAATACAATGCTATGGGAATGTTTAGTTTTGCATAGAAACAGTTGCTAATAATTTAATATCTCGGTCAAAATACAATAAGACCATGAACCCTTAGAAAATTGCTACAGTTCAATCGTACTGTAATAGCAAATTTACCAAAGAATCTTAAAATCAATAGTTTTGTTTATTAGTATACAGCTATATCAAAATTTAATCTAATAATCATCATTAACTTTGATTAGATTGTAGTCAAGTAAGGATTTTCAAATAATTTTGAAGAAAAAATTGGTTTTGAGAAAAACGTCATTAGCCTAAAACATCCCGTTTTTTATATTGTCAATCATTTATTCTTTGGTTAGTATGTATAAGCTGTTGCACCTACAAATTCATCTCAAATAAATACTATGAACTGTCGCAATAGATTTTAATACGAAAAAGTAATCTTTCTTTTTCCGTTCTTTAAATGACTACGAAGAGTTTTTCGCTTGTAAAATATTCTATAAAGGCCATTCGAACATACAGTTTAGAGTAAAGCTTTTAAATTTTCACAGTCAATATAGTTAATAAATAATATTATATTTAGAAAATAACACTCAGTAACATATTCACATCATTAGATTTAACATAGTTCAATCAGCACTAGAAAAAACGTAAATAATTTGTAATAAATTAAAATGACAAGCAAGAATTTTCTGGCATCGCATTTCGGCTCTATTTTGTTCTATTTATTCAAGACCTTGGTCAACAATTTTCATCGGAAGAAGACTTACCTATATAAGAATGACTTTACAGACAGAACCTATTCGTTCAGCTTATAAAATTTTCGCATCATAGTGTTAATCGCATGGATATCCTGGCTGAACTGTTCGAACATGAAAAGGTACTTCTCTGAACACCGAAGTTCAACTCATTTGTGTAGGAACGCTTTTTACACACACAAGTATTGCTCACCATCTCTTGAATGAATCGAGAAAAGAGCGCAAAGATACGATGTCAGAAATTTTTTGCTTGTCATTATACTCTGTTACAATATGTCTGCCTATGTCTACTTTACTGAGTCGAATGCCCACCCGGTATAATTTCAAGATCTCATAGATTGGCAATATGTATCATTATGAACTATTTTGATGACTCCATCTCGATTTCAATTTGAACTGTAATTCTGAAAATTTTATCACTAACTGCTAGGCTCATGAGAAGTCATCACTGAAATTTTCGTGGGAACCAGCCAAAATTAAGCCGAGTTATTAATTCCCAGACTGAAGACTAGAACTAATCGCTTGACAAGCATTTTTATTATAAAGATCATATGTCCAATAACGCATAGTAATTTTTACCAAATTTTGATCACAGATTATTTCGATGTTGAACTTCGAATGAGTAGTCGCGCAAAATTGAACGTAGAAAAATGGTTGAGATATAGTCTTTATAGTGTGATAATACTGTTTAACTAATAACTCCCGTTTACATCAGCTGGTCGAGATCAAATTTGGTGCTTGAGATCAGAAATCAATGACTTCTATTTATGGTGAAAGTATGAACTCAAATAGTTGATGTTTAAATATTTTTCACCTGGTAGCGGCACTTTTTGTGGCTACTATAAGATACAATGCAAGCAGATTGTTCAAAAATAATACCCGTATGATTTACAATAAAGGGTGATTCAGCTAATAATGGTATCGGTAATGAATAATCAATCTTTGTTTAATTTTTATTTTAGTGTCTTTTATTATATAGTTTATGCGTTCTCTTGTAAAAGATATCAAAAACAAAAGAACAGCCTTTAAATAGAAAGAGAAAGAATTTTAGTTCAATAATTTTTTAAATGTATCGTTGAACTTCTGTTTAATTCAGTTTTCCAACACGGCTAGTATCAGTAGTGAGTGGCAAGATTAGCATCATCGATATAAAATCCACCTCGGGTTACACTAGCATTACCATCTAAAGCGCTATCACCAATAAAGTTTGATGCTGATGATGAATAATTTCTACTACCACGATAAATAGTTTCTTTACCAGCATCTAGCTGAACTTTTTTCCTGCGATTTGCATTCGATAATGAGAAGCCTTGATTGGTTATTTCATTTGACTTATCAAAATCAACAGTATATTCGCGTGTATTTGTATATATTGAAGATGATGATACTGGAGGTGACTAAAATAAAAAAGTTTATATAGTTTTTTCTGAAGGTATCTTTTTTTGAAAAAAAAAATTTACTATATCTTCAATAACACCAGCATTACGAGCTTGTTGAACCAGTGTTGCTGAATCTAAAAGTGATGCACCATAACGAGCTACATAATCGTCAGGATTTTCTTTGGTAACACCCAGTTTTTCAAATTTTCGAACTATACGTTGTTGAACCGCTTCATAAATAACAACAGTATGAGATGGTTGTGGATATTGTACAGCAGGAGGAGCACGTTGAACAATCGTACGGCGTTGAGTTTGAGATCCGTAGGGAATCCATCGTTCAATTATAATATCGCCTAAATGGTAAATAAACAACAATCTGAAATAAAACAAAAGCAAAATGGAAAATAAAGATAATTTTTGTACGTGGTTTTTCTGGAAGAGGTGGAAAACGTTCGATGACCACTGATCGTGGTGGAACAGGTATAGGAGGTAAAGAACGAGTAACTATAAAACAAAAAATACATTGACCAGTCTAATACATGTAATTTAAATTTCGTTTTTTGTAACTTGTTTCACTCGAAACAGATATCGGTGGTGTTGGTGGTCGTTCACGTAAGATAAGTGGAGGTGGCTGAGCAAGCGATGATGCATGTTGGCGTATGACAAGTGGTGGAGGAGGTGGTGGTTGTGGTGGACGCACTTCTTTAATAATCAGTGGCTAAAATCATACAAAGCTTAGTAAGATTGAGTTTTAAGACAATTTATTTCATTACTCCTGGTGATGGAACGACTGGTGATTGAAGATATCGAATAAAAACTCGTTGTTCATATGTTACTGGAGCTTCAGTTGTTGTTCGTCGAATAATTTTTGGATTAGGATCTATATAAATATTATTAGCTGATTTTTCCAGATATCGATTCGTTTCTTCTAAGCTATTTGTATGAATCACTGTTTCATTAATCCGATCACTAGCTGCTGCTGTAGTTCTATATGAAGTATATTTATCATCCGTAGATTCCCAAGGATTTTGAGAATTAACTTTATACTTATATCGATCAAATCGATCAGCAGTATTATCATTAAGATTATGTCTACTAGTTGATGATTCATATGATGAAGGAGTAAATTCTTTAGTATTTGAAATCCAATTACGAAATTCATTTTTATCAATACTAAATATGTATATGGATTTATAATTTAATCAAAATTCTTAATTCTTACCGTCCATCTTGATTTGTATCAGCTTGTACAAACATAGCTGTAGTTGCATCGAATTTTGCCATTATTCCAAATCGACAAAGTAGAAATAAATTCTTAGAACAAAAAGAAACCAATGATCATTAATTTATATATCTATCATACAAACATCAAAGGCTTAACCAAGTATGAACGAAGTTATACAAAAAAACAAATATCAAACACTTATTTTATAACATCAAAAGTATCCGTGTTCATATTCTTTTTAATTTGTTGATAAAAAAGAATTAGAAGTATTAACGAAACAAAAAAAAACCGTATAAATCGATGCCGTGTCATTCTTACAAATAGTTCCTGAAGGTTAGAATGTGGCCATGAGAATATTGTCAGAAAAAAAGAAGAAGAAGAGCTCTTTATTAAATTAGATGAAGAAAAATTAGTTGATTAAGAATTCAAAAAGAAGGATATGAAATCAGAAACATCATTGGTTTAACATTATTTTTTATTATGATGTAAAATAGCGTGATTTTTTTTCTTAAATCATGCATACAACTAACTTATGTAGTTTGTATTCTGTTTTAAATGTGAACAAATGAATGTTAAACAAATACTTGTCAACGCGGTCCCTTAGAGGCTGAAATGTGGAACTCACATTTGTTCTTCAGCTTCATTAAACTACTACGAACTGGAGAAAGTGTAAAATCGAGAACTTTTTCATTGTTTTTTGCTGGCGACCGCACTCATTTTTTGTTTTCATTGGTATCATTCTGTCAGTATTTTTCATTTTCTTAAATTAATATTTATCTTATTATAAGTATTGAAGTAAATGAAAAATAAGACTTATACATATATACCCATTATTTAATCCTAGTTGATATGGTCTGTGATGGAAGGGGGAAGCGGAAAGAGTGGAAGACGAAAGCTTCGTCTTAAAACTTACGCTCGCAATTTTCTTCAAAAATATGTCAGTTCCACAGAAGTTCTTTTGGAATAATCTTTTGATATTCATTACAAATAAATAGACTATTCGAACTATTCCAAGCAAAACAGAACATAGTTACTCATCCTTCATTTAGCTTTGATTCATCACAAGCGTTACTTTTCTGAATAAGTGTTTTAATATATCGTTTTTAGCGATTGATCAAACATTTTCAACAATTTTCAGTTTTTCAATGGAGAAATCCGAGTAAAAATTAATAAATATTTTGTTTAAGCGAAGAAGTGACGAATGTGCGATGTGTCCCACAAGTTCGTGAACGGAATAATTCGTTATTGCTTGACTTTTATCAACGGACTTTTTCTCGTATGATAGATGACAAGATTATCTTTTTATTTCTATAGACAAACTATTAAAGTGCTCTTCAATGTAATCACCATCAGCTAAAATACAAAAATTCAACATTTCTTTTTCGATGCCATTATAATGTTGAACAGTCTTTGTGTTTTAATTACTTCACCTTCTAGATCAGTTTTAGTCTTTGAATTGTTACAATCTCAAACAGTCAATGTTTTAGAACTTAGTTCTGATGTTTCCTCGTTAAAAGAAATTGAATTTTGAATTTTAGGAACTCGGCTAAGGGTAATTACTTTAAAGAGAACGTCCAATAATTGTCTTTAGATATAAAACTATGATGGTGTCACTGATCATACGCAAGAAAATCAACTGATAAAATGCAATCAATAGTGAAGTTACACAAAAAAAGAACATTTTCGAGTTGGAAATTTTGGAATATCCTGAAAACGTTTACTATTGACTCTTGAAAAGCAATTAATCCAAGACGATTTATAGTAACGTACGATGCAAAAAATAATGACATCAATATCAATCTCGATTTCTCTTCGATTAATAGGCTCTGAACAGAATATTCTTGTATCAATTGATAGGAAATTTTCTCTTCTTTCGAACAGTATTTGTTTTATATTTGTTACGCATTCATAAATAAAATTGCACAAGAAAAAAAAAAGAGGAATACTCGCATCATAAATTCGTAATTTTACATGAAATGGTCAAAAACATCTTGTTAGACAGTAATGGATTTGATTTCTGTGGACCCATTAAAAAGATTATGTAAAATGGTGCTTACTTTTACTTTTATGAAATCGGTAAAAATATCTCGTAAAACGACAGTTTATTATAAGTAATTATCATCTTTTTCTCATCTTACTTCATTTATCAATGCGTGACAAATACAAATCATATACAGTTCGAAAGAAGAAAAAGTATTCTTTTCAGTATCTGTGCATTGAAGAAATATTAAGGTTGACATATTGCATAGTCCTCTTATGGAAAAATATAGATTCTTTTTAAGAGCATTTCTTTTTTCTGTTGCATCGTTTCGTTTACAAACGTATTATAAAACTAAGTTATATATATTTCGACAGCGGAGAAAATGCTGTCTTTTGGTAGAAAAAAAAACATTTCCATTCAACATCCTTTTATGGAAGAGAAACAAGGATCGACGTTTGTGCCATTACTTTCGTATCGTATGCTAATTTTTAGTACAACATTGCTTTCTCAGACTATAAGACAATATCTATTGATTCTCTCGATACTTGAAATCTACTCGTATTTTTTCAATTTGCCTTTCTACTTTAGATATTCTTTTTTTTTTGAAAAGTGTTAAGATGAATTTCTTCTGTCTCAAATATTAACTAGTTAAATTTTCAAGTGTCATTTACAATATTTGATCACATAAGAATAAAGCAATAAATATTTTGTGATTAGAAGATTTAATGTCTATTCGTTGTATACTGAGAAACTCAAGTTTCATATTGCAAATAACTGACGTGTTTGATTTGGACGAACAAATATTTAAATATTCGAATCAACCTAAGCATTGACTAGAGTGAATGGGGAGTGGGCAATCATCGAGCAAGTTTTTAATACTAAAACAAAATCTACAATAGTTTTTTAACTTACTGATCAATGTTCTACTTGATTCTCAATATTAAATTTGTTCGTACTTTAATCAGTGAGTAGTCCAGAAATTTTAAGAGTATTGATCGAAAAAAACAACAATATTCTATATGAAGGAGAAAGCGTGGTAAGCTTCAAGTCTTCTCTAGAAATTACACCGTCATTTTTGCAAGAGAGTGACGATAAGCTTTTCTCTAGCTTCTTAATCTGATGAAGACTTAAACTTCTTTTTATGGCTATAAGCGTATTCGTAACAAGCCTTCTTCATTAATCCCTCTAACTGAAGAACAACTTTATAATATTATTGATATATTTCTTGAAGGATGATTCTTACCTCTCTATTATGCCTACCCGCGGAAAAGTTTTTTGAAAAAAACCGCTGTAAACCGCAGTATTACATATCACGTTGATAATCGGTTTCATATACCACGATATGCTTATTGACAACCGCAATATTGATTATAAGTGCGCCGTGATAATACGAAGAGCAACGATTGTTTCCCCCCACAAAAATATCGGAACTTAATAAATTTTTATTGCATCCTCAAATTTTGCATGCACCTATTTTTTGCTAGAGCAAGACTGTATAATCCAACTTATATCTATATTCATAACGGGTTTGTACGTAATGTAGAAATAAGAATTCGTAGTTATATTATTTTGTTCGTTTTCATTCTGATGATCGTACTTGTTGTTGCAGGTATTTGACGTGTAGTTCTTCACGTAGCACAAAACGAAATTCTGCTTATTTTGACCTCTTTTCTTTCATAATTTACGATGCCTACAGCCTTCTGTTGGGTGAAGACCAGTAGCATAGCTGTAAGTCGTGTGAAAACCGTAGTGTTGAATTTCATTGTGAACGACAGTTTTAGAAACCTAGGTGATCCCGATTGTAACTGCGGTAGCTTATCTTGCAGTTTCAAAAAGAATCACCTTCCAAGAGTATACTTATGCCTGTAGTCACGAAACATGCCATCACTATTTTGGCAAAGAAAGTTTTTCATAAAACCGCGTTTTTTTAAATATTAGTGTGCACATATTGTCTACTATTGTCATTGCACACTCCGTCCGGTGCGTATTGAAGTATGATAGAATATGTAAAAACAATGAGGACGTTGTGTTCAACTATTTTTAAGAAATTTGAAACAAATTTTCTGAATTCATCTCTCTGTGCAAAGTGACTTTGCGGTATCATCAAACTTTGAAGAAGTTTACTGCATCGTTCCTTGATGACGACCTCGTCTGTTTTTTGTGAAAAGTTCAGACAGCACAAGCATCCTGAGCCCGGTTCACTGGCTCAGACATGCTTAGAGAAACTGCAGTTTTCACCAATTTTAAGTAACCGCGAAAGTCAAACCGTTTTACATTGCGGTAAGTCAATACCGCAGTAACTGACAGTTTCAAACAATCGAATATACGATCTGACGTGCTCGATTTTTCTTTAAACACTCATCCGTGCATTGATGGAAGAACAGGATAGAACGAAAGAGAAATTTTTTGGAATGTAGAAGAATGATGAATTATGTTTCTATCTGTTGAAGAAAAAAAGACGTAAAATAAGAAACGAATAATTCTTGAAACTCGATGAAAGGATTAAAATGGAACTTACCTATGTTTTTACAATTATAACTAATACAGGAATAAACTGACTGTATTCTTTTCGTTGATTACACATGCAGCTCATATATATATTCACTTTTAGAAGAGAGAAAACAAAAATATTTTCGATATCGTATGTTCGAGAGAAAAGAAATAATATATACATCCGAGGCGCAAGGTCTCCCTCTCCTCCCAAAAAAAGTAAGCTACGATGTGGGGGGGGGAGCGGTAGGGAACGGGAGAAACATTTTTTTGTACAAGATATATTGTCAATATTGTATGTTAACATATAGTTTTACGAGTTAAAGTTTCTGCTTACCAAATAAAGATTTCATGGTCATCATTATTCATTTGCTCCAGACTTGGAACCGGTCGAGTTTTTTCTGACCGGACCGGACCGGCCGGTTTGACATTTTCACCCGGACCGGACCGGCCGGTAACCGGCCGGTTTACATTTGCGATTGAACCGGTAAAAAACCGGCAAAAAACCGGCCGGTTTTATGGTATAATTTGACTGGTAAAAAACCAAATGTATGTATTTTTTAAGATATGATGGATAAAAGCTCAACTAATGCAATATGAGTTTCAATATGCCTATGATTGTGTAAAAGAAACGATTTTTCAGTGAGATATGAATGAATAGTCTTCATTTTATTACAGATATTTGGATCCTATGATGTTAGTATGAACGAAGATGATCACTGAACATAAATCATTGTTTAATGCAAATAATACTGGTCTATAATTAGCCAAACTCTGAGGAAAAGATACCAGTTATGACAAGTCTCAAACATTTTAAAGTGTATTATCTTGAAAAATTGAAGTAGTTACGACAAACTAGTTGCTACTCCTTTATTTTCTGATTCATCACAAACTTTTTATTATTTCTTCTTAATCAAATAATAGTTAACGAAAAGAACAAAAAATGACAAAACAAAATTTTCATAATCTTTGATTACTATTTCACCCTCACAACGGCTGTTGTAAATAACATAAATATAAATTACATTTCACATAATTCACAAAATAATAATAATATATATATAAGTGAAAATGTAGTCCGTTTTTTCTTTTTAAGTACCCATTGATTACAACAGCAATATCAATCTTCTTTAGGCCATAAATTATTAAGATAAGCTTCTTTGAGCACAACTAAGACCTCAACACAATCGGAATCAAGACGTGTCCTTCGAAACGTCATGAAATAAATGAATTGAATAAAAGAGCAAAGCGTAGAACAATTCTCAGATATATATTATGTCCTTCCTAACAATCACAAAATAAGAAAAATTATATCTAAACAATAAGGAACGATACACTAGCCATCTCTCATCTAGCAAAGAAAAACAATAAATGCATAAAAAGAGAATGCAAATTATTCAATAAATTTAAAATTGATTCTTGAAGATACGAATTCTTTTTGTTCATCACTTTAATATAAGACTGCAGTATAAAGTGCAAATATACCGCTGCTTATTGACTGAAAACAAGTGAACAATAAAATTCGGGATTAAACCTTCGGGATTGTAAAGCGGTGTAAGATTAATGCAGTACTGATTTCATATAATCTCTTTCTCATCTCTCATACTTAAATTTTTAATTATCAACACGATATCTTTGTCTGTTATAATGTACGATATCTATAGAATAATGAAACATTATCCTCTAAAAATGATAAAAAAACCGGTACAAAACCGGCAAAAACCGGCCGGTCTCGAAACTTCGACCGGCCCGGACCGGCAAACCGGCAAACCGGCCGGTCCGGTACCGGTTTGCCGGTCCGGTTCCAAGTATGTTTGATATGCGACGAATTTTTCGACAAGTTATTAAAAAAAGTTTCGTTTAAAAAATTTGCAAGTATACGGCAAGACTTCGTGTTTCTTTTTTGTTGGGTTTATTCCAAATCATACATTTATCTTTTCATAAAATACAAACATATTTTCATTCAATAAGACAATATAAGTAGAATTATTTCTTAGTTCATACTAGACATATGTTCGAGATCAGGTCTTGATCCTAGCAGAATGGGGATCATATCTCTATTTAGAACATATGAGTCATGATAAAATAATATTTGAGGAGAGTTCAATACAATCATAATAGATATCGTGCATAATTCCGGCCTGGGTCAAAAACAAAACTTAGTTCCGGTTCCGTCTTTTCTGTATCTAGTTCATATGTTCGATACTGAAGTCACCGTGGAAATATTTTCCTCTTATTTTTAGATAAATTTAACATTTAAAAAAAAAATATTTCTTACAGTAACTGGTCCATTTTCATCGACAACATGATATTTTCCTGCAGCCGATTCATTATTTACTTCACCAGCAATAGCTGCTGCTTGAAGAAAAACATCGTCATCACCTGATCCAGCTAGTGATCGATCATCATCATCACCACCTTTCATTCCATTATGTGGATTATCATTTTTATCCATTTCACCATCACTATAATCTGGTAATGGTTCATTTTCTTCATCAATTGGCTAAAAAAAAAGAAAAATAATATTTTGTTTTTTTTCTTCTTCTTCTTGTTGATTTATTTTCTTACTTTGATTTGTTGAAGCATTTTAACAATATCCATAATATCTTCAATTCTAACACCTTCAAATTTACTCGAACGAAGTTTGGTTGATGCTAATATATGTTGAAATGTATTATAACGATGACAAAGCATAGCTATAAATTGTATTAAACATATAATACCAAAGAAAAATATTAACATAACACCTAATGGTTCAATCATAGCATGATCATTATATGAACTTGGTATAGGTACAGGTATAAATAACATATCTTTTAAGCGATTTTGTGCAAGTAAAACAGAAAAAACAAATGCTATCCATAATGCATCAAGCATAAAAAAAGCAAATACACCTTGATCACGTAAACCATTTAAACCTAATTGAAGTTTTTGTTTTTCTAATGCATCCATATGTATAGGTTTTAAATATTTTTGTATTAAACGTCTCCAAAAAATAAATTCATTTTCATTTAAATATTTAACATCAGCATATTTAACTAATTGATGATCAAACCAATATGGATTTATTCGATCATCATATTTATTAATTAATTGTTCATTATGTTTTTGTTCATGATTTATATTTTGATTTTGATCTTTTTTTTCTTGTTCTTCAATAAGTTCTTCTAAACCAAGACCATGCAAATCTAAACCTTTATTTAAACGTTTATCAAGATCATCAAACATATTTATACGATTAAGTACAGCTGTTATTTGTGCTAATAATTGATCACTTGATTCTGTACGTTGGGAATGACATTCATCAATTAAATTTTCAACAACAGCTAATAATTCATTAGAATTTTTAGCATTTGAAAATTGTTGTTCAAGAAATTGTAAACATTCAGCTTGACTTTTAAATTTTTGTTTTTTCTTACGATTTGGTATAAATATATCTTCACGTGTACCCCATGCATTAGCATTTAAATTTGTTAATGCATATATAACAAGTAAAACATACGATGTTGGAACACAAAGAAAAAAAAGTAAACATGGTTGAACACAGTCTGAAATAAATCATATGAATATGAGATCTTGTTTATTGTTGAAAGAAGAAACTAATATTGTAAATCTTGATGGTTTGTTTTTTTTCCATAGTATGAAAATGTTACTTGAATCAAGATAACAATTAGTATAGAAAAAAAGTAGAGTTCTATGCAATGTGATATGATTTACTCAAAGTCATCAAGTTATATCAGCGATAATTCATTCAATCTTAAAAATTTTCGTTTTTCGCTAGCGAAGTTCCAGTATTTGTATTTCTTGCTCAGCAGTTCCCAAAAAAAAATCGTCCAAACTCCTCGAAAATCCTGCCAACTTTAGTAAAAATCTTCCAATTGACCCAACCTATTCGCATGATCATAGTCTGAATTTCACTCAATGAATTATTGATATTGTATTAAATAAATAAATCAATGAGAATATAAATGACACCTTACATTTGATAAATAAACGGAACATGAAACTGTTGATCTATTCAAACGAAATGCGTTTATCATCATAATTCAGTATTCTCTTTCTAAGTTATCTGAGTATACATATTCGATCTTTGTGGTTAATTTTTACTAGATAAGAGGCCAGAAGGCAAAGGCTGAGCTCCTCGCAGACCTCTTATGGGCTATGGTTAACTACAACTTTGAAAATTTTCCGAGGGACTCAGTTCCGTGTGGCGCCTCTAATAACAAGGGTGAGATACCGATATCTAACTATAATTTTTCTGTAGAAAAATTATAGTAAAATGTCAGTATATCTCAGTCCAATCACAACTTGCGCTCATATCTTCTTAGATTTTCTCTTGTCTATACATCCCTATTGGTGCACAAAATTTCTGCTCAAAAGCCTTTTAGCACTTGAGACGGCTTTCTTGTAAGATAGACAATAAATGCTTCTTTTCTTATACTTTTCTTCCTTTGATTTGGTTAACTTATTTTAAGATTTGCCTAATAGAGAGTTAATTCCTACAGTCATTCTAATGAATAAAAAAACAATTCACGTCTAATGAAATTTATTTCTTCGGTTAGTTTACTCTCTATTCGATCTTAATTCAATACCCATCATAGGAAGAAAAAAAAACTTAATTAATCTATTGACAATAATTAATACAAAATATTTAAATAAAGTCTCTTTCTCTTTCATACTTACTTAATTCATATGGATGACAAATAGCTGTAAAAAAGAAAATAATTCCCATAAACAACAGAAAAAACACTGCTGTTGTTTTCCATGAACCATCAACCATTCTTACAATTGTACCAACAACAACAATCATCATAACAATAGCATAATATGTTCCAAATATAGCTGCACAAATAATTTTTTTTTCTTCAGTTATATCATGATAACAAATCATTAAAAATGAAATAGAAGNCCCTCCCATCTACAAAGAAATAAAAACTATCATAAGACAAACCATTTTGATATCTTAGAGCATATATTGTATCAACACTAGTTGTACTCTTTGATTGTTCTAATTCAATTGATGAATAATAATCATCCTCACTTGTTGTTAATCTATCTCTTAAATCATCGTATGATGAAATTGATGCTATTACACAAGTCGTTTATGTATATGTTGTTTTTTTCAATTAAAAGAAGAATTATTTTTAAAAACTTCTACATACATGATGAAACATTAACACCATATGGACTATTTGGTATAGGTCGACCAGCAAAGAATATATTTACTGAATGAAAACCAGATTCATGTGGTACATATTCACAACGAAATTTTCCAGGACTAGTTTGTTTAACTGCTACAGGTACAACATCTTGTCGACTACGTGGATCAACAAGTACAACTTCAGCAAGACCATTACCAGCATCTATTTTATATTGAAAGATAAGATTGTAAAAAAAAAAGGAATGAACTTATAATGAACCTGCTGCATCGATTTCAAACCATATTGGTTTATCAACCATAACACCGTTTGATTCAAGACCAGGTCCATGTGCTCGACATTTACTTGCATCACCTGCTTTTCCTTCGACATAAGGTGAAAATGGTGATTTTGGTACTTCTTGTCCAGCAAATTTTACAATAATCTATAAAATAAATCCTATACATTTCTTTTATGTATAATTTCTTAATTTACTTTATATTGTCCTTCCATTGTTGGATAATATGTGCAATCATATGTTTGATTTTTATCATTACGAAAATCCACATCACACTAAAATATTTGTATAGTAAAAAGAATAAAAATATAACTTTTCCTTTTTGTTTTCTTTACTTTTTCTCGTTGTCCTTTCGGATTAATAATAATAACATCAATATTACCTTTGCCAGCAGCAAAGATTTCAACATGAAATTTAGCTGGTGTGTCAACATGATTACCATTTGGTTCAATACCTAATGAAAATAAAAATACAGATAGATTTCAAGTCAAGTATAGTCAAACAAACGAGGACGGTAATACTAATAATGTATTCGTTTAACACATTGCTCTTCAATAATATTATTTGTTTTTTTTTACATGACGTTTAAATGAATAAGATTCTGCATTTCCAACTTTTTCAGATGAATTCATCATTTAGACTGTATGTTACAAAAGAGGTGACCGCGAATCAAGAATAAAAGGCATATACTAATTCATCCAACAAGAGAGAGAGAGAGAAACGGAGACAAAAAAAGAGGCATCAGATGGTTCCATTTTTTTTCTATCTTTATTCTTAAAGACATAATCATTTAAAGTACAAACCTTTTCCATAGCATCGAACTTGTGCTGAATTTGTCTTTGGTCTATTAGGTGCGCCTGATTTCAATTTCGCACTTGAATATTCTGATAAATATGTCATCATAGATTGTTCATCAACTTTTGGATTAATCATTTCAAGTGGTTGAATTAATTGTGGTACACCTAACCAATGTTCAGCTAAATTCATAGCTTCTTTAGCATTTTCCAATGCATTCTTCGGATCACGATCATTCCAATCCGGATAAAGTCCTAATTAAAAAAAGAAACAAAAAACCGACAGAAATGTATTTTTTCTTTTAAGATAAGTATAATATTTCTATTTATATACCTGGCGCACATGCATCAACAAGTGCACCAATAGCACGACCATCATTCCAATCAGATGTAAAATTTGTAATTGGTAATTCTGCTGGTAATTTTTCTTGAATCCAACTCATAAGTTTTTGTTCTGATGTAGCATCTTTTCCTGAACCAGATCCACCATTGTCTTCGAATTTCCACATTGGTAATGATATTGAATAATGTAAAATTAGTGTCCATATTAAACCAAGAATTAATTTCAATTTACCATCAACAATATGTGTAGCATCTAAATTTTTTTAAATATTTATACATATATATGTATACTTTTTGAAAATTAAACAAAATAGTAAGTCTTATCTTGACAATATAATACAATTTATGAGCAAAAAAAATCTATATTCGAATGAACGAGATGCTGTTTTTTTCTTCTTCTTTTTTTTTGAGATATATTATTGAATTGTAAACTTTATTCTATAACACTTATAGCATAAATTAATGTCTTAAATAGATTTAGTTGACGTATCTTTAAGCATTTATTGGGCGCGAAACAAAAGGAAATCGATATCAAGATTCACTTCGACGTTTAGTTCATGGTCATCGAGGCCTTGAGGATACGTCAATCGAATCTTAAACAAATCATTAATATCTATAGTAAATATTAGGGAATATAATTCGATATTTAAAACAAAAAAAGTCTATTATATGAAATTCGATAAATTAATTGTAATGTACACTTTTATAGCAGTGATGTTCAATTAAAAACAAACTTTCTATTTTTGTTTTTTATCTGTTAATATATATTCTTAATTCATCCTTATTAAATGAATAAACGAAAAAAAAAATCTGTATTCTTTCCAGCTCATTGCTTTATCGATTCTCAATACACATAACAGTTGTACCGTTTCTTTGTTTTGCTTGTGTTCGATTTTATTTCTTCAATGAAATATGAAACCTTTTGTTTTCTTACATATTCAATAACAAATTAGACAATATTGATAAAGAATGATTAACTAAGTAAAAAATTCTTATTTAATATCATAAAACAAAAATATAACAAAGTTTTGAAAAGAAAACGACGAAAATCTTAACGCATTTGTCTTAAGTACATTTTTGTACTCTCAAGAAATCTCTTCCCTACACTCACGTACATTTATATATGTATATATATATATATATATCTAATAGGTAAAATAAACTTACTTACCAATAGTAACAAGACGTATACGTTCTGTATTTTCAAGAAAGTCTAATACAACAGATACATTTTCTAATTTTTGTGAACGAAGATTTGGTCGTTTATTATGATGTCGTGGAACTTTTTTTTGTGATAAAACTTCAATTAAAGCAATTAAATTTAAACCATCACTTAATTCTGATTGTAGATCTTCAATATGACGATTAACTAATTTTAAATGTATATTAACCCAACGTGTAAATGAATTTTGTTGCATTCTTTTCCATAGTGCATCATCAGCTAACTCTCGCTGCATATCTTCATAAAATTTTTTAAAAAGAAAATTATTCAAGAGTAAAAGAGAAAATGTAGATCTTAAGATAAGATGAAGAAGTTTTCATTTTTTTTTCTTTTATTATTCTCGTATTGTTTACCTTCTTCGATACGTCCAACTTCGTCTTCGTCTAAATGTTCACTTTGTTCGTTGTATTGAAGATTTTCAGTGAAGCCAGGTTTGCTTGGAGTATGTGATAGGTGTAGGTAACAATTATTAAGCATGGTCAGTTAGTGGATTTATTGAAGAATGAAAAATTCTGTGATGATCAGTGCCATAAACTTAAACTTTTTCTCATAATTTCCGTCATTTTTTGCTTGTTCGCTATAGAGAGATTTGTGTGAATACTTATGATTTAATAGTAATTTTAATTGAATTTTTGATCAAGAAGTTAAGCAAACGATTGAAATAGAATTACTTCATTTCATCTTTTTTCGTTTACTTTATGCCATTGCCTTGAAAAAAAAGTTATCGGACGTCTAGAGGGAAAGGGTCCAAAAAGGCTGATTTTTACCGGATGTTCCTTATGGATGCTACGTAAACTGATTCTTTTTCATTTCGAAAAGGTTCACTATGATATTATAAATGAAAACTTCAATGCGAACTGAAGTTTCTCGTCCTTCATGCAATCATTGTGTCTGTAAAGGTAATCCTCCTTAAAAACAGATCTTCTCTTCTATTTTCTCTCCCAAGGAATTGGAAAAGAAAGTTTTTTTGTCGAAAAGACCTTTTTCGCACTAAGTACACAAGTTTCTTTTTCACTTCATTGGTCCTAGTTCCTAGGTGAATGAAATGTCGCTGGAAAACGCCGGTAAATGATTGGAACATCGAAGTAGAAATCCGGTGATGGAATCCGGTGACTGGATTTATCTGTTTTCTGCCGGAATCGGGCAGAGTCGGCAACGGAATTCCTGTTTCCAAGCTTGTATAATCTTTCGGCATTTCCGGTGGGAAACGGTGTCTTTACTGTGGGTTTCCGTCGAAATCATTGACCAGGGTTATTATGCCTGCTTCTGATTTCTATTGTTGTTCCTTCTAATTAATGCTACATTCTATGTAATAAGAAGAATCACATGCAATAGAAAAACAAATATTGCATTCGTTTATCCAATTTCCTATAATTTCCATTGATGAATTCGATCATTAGTATTCTTTCCCTCCGAAAATGTTAACATTAACTAACTTTTCTAGCATAGCGAAGAAAAACTCATTGGTATCGACAGTCTACTTACCCTCAAACACAGCCTTCAATGTCTGACGATCGTTTCGTTGGATCAACAATAGAGTGTATTACGTGTGGAGTTCTGAATGAAATTTGCTGGGTTTTTTCCAATCAACGCTTTTTCTCGAGTGTTGTTCTTTTCGTGATGTTATTCACATGTGCTGTTTATTTTCAATCCTCTTTTGTACTACAGATTACCCATGGTGAGCAACGGTAAGCTTCTAATGCAAAGCAAAATTACAAAAAAGCACGAAGAAAAAAACGGTAGGAAAGAACAACAATGGTCATGATTAAAATGGTAAAAAGTAATCAGAACTCCTTGAAAGAACACCACCGCTTTCAAGAAGTTCTCTAAATTCAATGGAAAAGGTTGGTGTAGATGTGGATGTGAGGTGAGTGTGGGGAAGAGATTTCTTGAGAGTACAAAAATGTACTTAAGACAAATGCGNATGTTAGTTATTCTCAAGTGTGCCAGTTAGTGAAGATATGATTGTACTGTCCATTTCACTTCTGTATCTATAAGTAAATAACAGTTTGAAAGAATTATTGAGATGTACATAAGTACTGAGTAGAAGACCATAACTGAACTTGACGCGGCAGTTTGTTTTCATATTCGACACCCAGACCAATCAGATAATTTTTAGTCAGACTAAAGCATTGGCTAGGGCTGAGTACTGGATACTCGACTCAATTGCAAGACTCTATTCTGGATAAGATTTGAAAAATTTTTCCACTGTATAAAACAGCTACAATATTGTTATTATCGAGTTACCATCGAAAATAATATCGTTTTGAGATATGACTTTTTTTTTCTTATCGAAAAATGAATCATATGAAAATTTTTTGTTTGTTTTAAATATAATTTATTCAATTCAATCACTGAATTTAACCCATCACTAGAGATTCACGTGACTTATGATCACGATAAACTTTTAATGTAGCTATATGAAGACTATTTTTTATTTTGCTTGTCAAGTGTTGAAGAACTATAATGATATGGTTCGATATACTTATGCATACCATTAATTTGGTAAGTTGCTTTGTAACAGATCGTACTGATACAACGAATTAAGTTTTCGTGACTGTGGCCAAAAGATAATGATCACGCCTATATCTACTTATCACGCAAATTCATTTACACTATTAACATTATATGTCGACAGTTAAAAGTTGCTGTCGGATTTGAATATTAATCTAATACCAGTAGAATTTACATTATGCTTAATAGTCAACTAATGTATTTTACTATATTAGCTTTATATGACTAATACTTGAACTAATTTTGTTCAAATCTTATCACTTAAAGAACAAACATCATACCAAATCTATCTCGAATTTCTCTAATATATATATAGAAAAAATATGACTGTTTGTATCCTATATAATTTTAGAATAATCTGAGAAAGTTTTTAAGAGAAAATCTATATTATATTCTTAACATACTTTAACAACTTGTATTTTCTGTAAAAAATCATGTAAAAATACTAAATCATCTCTAAGTTTCGTCGTAATTCTTAAATATTGAACAGCTGGTAATGGTGGTAATGATGGCAATGAATTCGTTCTTGGATGACCATTACTTAATGGTAATGTCATATTAAGTTTAGCCGAATGAAAATAATTATTTAATAGAGTAAGTGAATCCGATGTAAAACAAACTTTACTATCTCCATGTAAAACTCGATGTCCATTTGTACGTAATAATTCAGCTAATTCATGAATAATTATAGCTGAAGATATAGTAGTAGTAGTATTAGATGATGATGGACGATTTGTTGCCATTAAAATAACAAAAGACAAAACTAAAATAATATATCTTAAATAAATAAAAAACAAACCAAAAAATAGTTATTCTTTTCTGTTATGTTGAAAGACACATAGATAAAAGACAAGACCTTAAAGATCTTTCTTTTTCTTCGTATTATAACTTAATAATGAAAAAAAACACACACACACACATACACAAAAAGAAAGTTTCATTTTATAAAATCACCAATATATATCTTCAATAAACAAACTCTACTTTTCATATTCTTATTAAAAATTTCTCTATCTACAAATATATATATATATATATACATATAATTATTTATATATTTACATTTATCTTAATCTTCATCATCAAAAGGAAAACTAGTTTGATGAGAAGAAAAATTATGATTAGCATTATTTCGAAAATCAGTTAAATAATTATGCAAAATATTTTGTGATAACATTAATTTTCGATCTGTTTTTCCTTGTGTTAATTTTGCACGTCTTTCTTCAAAAAATTGAACCTATATATAAATTAAAATAAAAACCAATGATATTTTATATAATCAAAAAGAAATTTGATATATAATACACATACCATTTGTGCACTACAATCATGATGTAATTGTTCAATTTGTTTTTGACATTTTGATTCACAATTATCATATAAATCTAAACATTTCCACCAAGCATCACGTGCTTGCCAACAAGTTGATAATGATGATGATGATGATGAATTTGTATTTGTTGTATCCTTTGCACTAGCCATTGAATTAGTACTCATTTTACAGCTAAATATGGAAGAGGAAAAAAGATAAAAGAGAAGAGAACGAACGTCTATGAATGATGATTAAGGTCGATAGTAGCAGCACTTCAAAAAAAAAAAGTCGATGACCAATGCAATAAAAAGATCTTTGACGACATCTATTATCAGCTGTTAACATCTTTGGACTCCACATTAGTACTGACTGGTTACAATATATCCATTTGTTTATTTGTTGTTTTTTTCTTCATAAAATAGGTTTTTCTTCATTTATAAGGAAAATATTTTATTGGTAAGTTTTGTTTGAAAAATCAAAAAAACCAATCGAAGATTAGAGTAGACTTTATTTTTTTTTTTAATGAATGAAGTCTTAGTATTTTCTTCGAAAATTATTATAAAGATATTTACAAACGAAGGTTATCTTCGTTTATTTATAATATCTTTGCTGTCAAATAGGTCTTGTTATAGAAGATATATACACAAGAATTTTTATATATCTTGTTTTAACCTCTTCGGAGAAATAACTTGAATATATATGTATCTGTGTAAATAAATGTATATCTTTTCTTTTGACCTAAATAGCAACATGTATTATATATTTATTGTAGGATTTATTGATTTATTTGTTTTTATGATTAGATTTGAACGATCATGGCTGAAGTAGTACAACGTCATTTGGAAGATATGCTAACGGAATTTGAACAAGCTCAACGAATCGGCTTGTTTACAAAAGCTGAAATAAAGTATGGATATCATGAGAACAAAAAAAAGGCACTATTTCTAAATTACAAAATCTGTTTCTAATTTTTAATTAAAATTGTTTATCATGTTTGTGTAAAAGATTCTAAAGTCACTAAAAATTATTTATACATTTTATATGAAATACATAGGTTAGATTGACAAATTTTTTTCAATAATGGAAAAATCAATGTTTTTGTTTAGCTTTCTGAAGATTCAAATAAATTCTTTTTCGATAATTTAAAAAGTTAAAATTTTGTTTTTTGTTTTTAAGAAAAATAGTTCGAACAAGAAGACGACATGAGTATAAAATCATTCGACGAACAAAAGAAAAAGAATGTTATCTTGATTATATAAAAGTAAGTGAATTTAAAATATATATATATATATGTCATTTCAATAAAAAAATCTAATTTAATTTAAGTATGAAACTCATCTTCTCAAACTTGTACAACTTCGTCGCGAAGTATACATATTTAGAATTATTTTTCTTAAAATCTAAATAATTATTTATAGAAATTAAAATTAGGAAGAATTAATAAAAAAAATGAAATCGATTTAGCAATTAAACGACGTATTGAACGACTTTTTCGTGTAAGAACATACAATATTTGTTTTAATGTTTTTTCATTTTCTTTTATTTAGAGTGCATGTCATCGATTTAAAAAAGATGTTAATTTATGGTTAACATTTATTGAATTTCTTAAAAAACAAGTAATTAAAAAAAAAGTATTTTATTTCTTATTCTTCATTTTTGTTTTTCATAGCATGATTATTCAACAGCATCAAGTACATTTACATCTGTATTACAGACACATGGAAATAAGTATTGTAAGTAGTAAGCTGCAAATTCGTGTTTTTCTGGATTAGATCGAACTGTACTTTGACACTCTGAACGAAATTTTCTAATCGGAATCGGATAAACATCCTGAAGATACTAAATACTTTTTCTGATTTTATTTATTCAGTGACTAACACATCGTATGCATTTCTTAGACTATTAGAGAGCACATTGAGTCCGGGACCAATCCGATGGAGTCTAGTTCAAGTCTGGTCTTGAAAGAATTCGCAGTTTTCTAATTGTAAGTGATAGAAATTTTTAATATGATTTTTTTTTTGAAAATTAGGGTTATGGATAATGGCAGCAAAATTTGAATTTGAAACAATGGTATCTCCATCATCAGCTCGTTCATTATTTCAACGTGCTCTTCGTATAATGCCACAAGAGAAAAAACTTTGGCTTGAAGTAAATTATTGAATAGAAAATTTTCAGAATGAAATTCATTCATTTATTTATTTAATAGTACTTTAAATTTGAATTACTCTATATTGAATTAGTACAAAAACGACAAACAGTACTTGATCGAACAAAACAAGAAACACAAAATGATGAAGAAGATGCTGTATTACAAGGCAAAATTGTTGAAATTGTTTTTCATAATGCACAAACAACTATTGAAAGTAAATGATAAATTATGTAGAATTTTTCTTTTAAATTTATTTTTGTAGATGATCCAACTTTTATTTGTTCATTTGTTAAAATTCTTTATGAATTTTCACAATTTTCATTTGTTGAACCATTAATTGATCACATCTATTCAGTGTAAAGACAAGAAAAAAAAATGTTTGTTGATTATGATTGTGTTTTTTTCTTCTTTCTTTTCAAGTTTAAAAGAAAAATACTCTTCTAATGCACTTGCTCAATCATTGATAGCTCAACGTCCATTAATAAATGAACGTAAAATGATTGATGAAGCAGCTAAAAAAGAACAAGACGTTAGTAAGAATTTTTTTATTTTTGAATTTTATTTAAGAAATATATAATAATTAAATTAACTTAGCTTTTATGATTGCTATACTGGAACAACAAGTTAGAGAAAATTATGAACAACAATTAAATAATTCAATAGTTGATAAAAGTAATTATTTTCATAATAAAATATGTAGATTTCTTTTTTTATAATGAATTTTTTTTTTAAGATGAATTATGGAATTTATATCTTGATTTTTGTGTTCAACGCTTCAGTCAAATATCAGATTCAAATAAATCTGAGGTAAAAATTAAAAAAAAAAAACAATACAGTTAAACCAAAAATGTGTGATATTCAATAGAGAATTGAAGGTCTTTGGATATCTAGGATTATAGATTAAAGACACAATTTCATCTTGATTGGTCAAGGATAAACAGAGTTATTGCAGATGGCGTATAGTTATTTTCTATTATTCAATCTCAAATCTGACAATAATAATAATATGTAGCTGATAAGATGGTTTCTACTATCTATTTGAAAGATATTAAAGATATCATCTTGACTTACTAACTAGAATCATCTTAATGCATGAAAAGATAATTTCGTATGAAAATATTTTTCATCATATAGACTAATCATGTTTTTTAGGATTCTATTTCCAAGGTCAGTTCAATAAATGTTACATGATATTCGAAACTAAGTCTTCTATAATCTATGCAATGAGACAAAAGAATTACTTCTTAATTCTATTAATCAATCTAGTAAAATGTGTTAATAGTTATTTCATTTGTAATTAAAATATTTACATTAGAGTATATCTTCTTTCAATCTATTTAGCATATTTCTACGTGTGATCGAGTATTCTCATTGGCGAGTGAACAGATTTCTCTAACACCTGAACGTTATTTAGAATGGGTAAGATACAAGAAATCTCTTTTGATTCCCGTCATTTATTTTTTCTTTTTTATCTTCGTTAGGTATCAATAGTTGATCATAATCGAGCGAAAGTTATTATTCAAAAAGCGACTGATCGTTATCCAAATGATGCTTCCTTATGGAATCAACGTTTATCATTATTAATTGAAGAATCTGCTGATTGTAAAACAATAAAAAAAGAATTTAAACTTGCTTGTCAAAATTCAGATGTCAAAGTAAAACATTCTTCATGTAAAAACTTTCAAGTATTATCTTAAAATTTTTCTTTTTGAAGAAATCTTCTCTAATCTGGAATACCATAATTGACTATGCACAAGAACATGATCAAAAATGGACAGAAGAATTATTTGAAGTAAAAGAAAAAAAAAAGAGCGTCGCGTGAAAAAGTCTTTAATATAAAATATTCGCTCATTTTTTGGTCACTAGTTAGTGCCAGAAGTAATTAGCCTTATTTTTTGCTCTTGCTGAATACTGTACTACATGATATATTACAATAAGCGAAATTTCATCTATATGCTTCCACTAAAGAGCTTTTTTCTGTAGAAATCAACAACGCTGTTTCGAACTATTTCGCATTTTGAATTTGATAAACTTCAATCGAAATACAAAATTAACTAAAACAGTATTGGCTACAACCACTATTTTCAATCTTTCAAAACAGTCTGATCATAGTTGTTCTATCTTACGAGTATTTTATTCATCGTATGTGTCGAAGGTTTGGCATCTCTCCAACGATCTGGTTGATTTTCTCGGAGTTTGTAGTGCTTGTAATATGTGTCTATGCTCTCAACAAAAGCTATTTAGCCTTTCGAAGTTGCAAATCTCCTCTCCAGAAAGAACAAAAAAGTTTGATCCTTATAAACTGCTTCTGGTTCTAACCAGTTGTCTTTTAATAGCTGAAAAATGAGTGAATATTCTCTTCCACAGATTAGTATATAATTGTTTCTAATAATAAACTTTTCTAGCAATCTCAAATGGAATCATTTGATCTTTCTGTAACATTACAATTAAAATCTAAATATTTACAATGGATTAATCAAAACAAATCAATAAAACAAGTTCGACAATTATTTGACAAGTAGAAATTTCTTTTTTGTTTTCTTTTTTAAATATTTCTTATTATTAATTTCTTTTCATTATTTAGATTATCATGTCGAATACCAGCTTCATTACCATTCTATATGGATTATATTAAAATTGAACAATCATCATCAAATATTGATAATAAACGTATTAAAACTGCATTTGAACAAGCTATTATTTATTTTGGTAAAACATCAGCTGGTAAAAAATAAAACAAAAATAAAAAAGATTTTTTTTTTAAATTTTATGTTTCTATTTTATAAGATCTTTGGCTTGTTTATTTGGATTATTTAAAACAACATCAATCACTTGGTTTTGTTACTATATCTCGTATACATTCACGTGCACTTCATACACTCGATTCTGATGAATTAAAACGTTTTAATACTGAATGTGCATTAAAAAATTTAACTTAATATATAATTGTTTTTGATTGTCTTTTTTGTTATTTGTTGTTACCGAAATTTGGATAAAAAACAAAATAAATATTGTTACCCATTGCAAAAAAAAAGAAAACAGAAAAAAAAAATTCTTGTTTTAATATTTCAGATTTTAAATTAATGGCAGATCATCATTGTTGTAGTTCACATTGTCATTCTGATGAAGCATCATCATCGAATACAGATCAAACGAAATCATCAAATATAAACGAAATATCTCATGATGATTTACGTAAACATTTAACATTGAATGAGAATGATAATGATAATAAGAATGATGAATCACATACTGTATCACAATTATTTGATATAGCATGGTCAAATCAAAATGATTTACAAAGTCCATCAGCTAATACAACAACAGATGATTATTCAAGTAAACTTCTTCATACAATACGTTTACTTGAATCATTAGAAAAACGTCTTCAATCACTTGAATTATTTAGTGATAATGAATATATTGATGAATTATCAACAACAAATATACGTTATTTACTTGTATATGCATTTCTTGCTTGGTTATATCAAACAAAACGTTCGAAACCATCACAACGTCTTATTAATGTACAACATGCATACGATTATTATTTAAAATTTTTAACAATGACGAAAAATTATGGTTTACATAAATATTCTATACCAAAAGCACCAACAAATCAAGAATGTGAAAATACTGAACAATTATCAAGTCGAGATGTTGATATGATGAAAATGGCACAAGATCGCGCATCAAAAATTCGCGGGTGATTATATATTCAAATTTAATATTAAAAGATGTTTCAAGAGAAAATTTTTGAATTCCTTTGGAAAAAAATAATATGTCGTCTAGAGTCATAATAGAGCATTGTTTATTTTGATTATATGAAGAATATAATTAGATTAACTTCTCGTAATTTAAAGGTAATTCAAAATTTGGATACAAGATTTTGAAATACTAATACAAGAGTGATTTTTCTTTATTTTATATACATTTGGAATATTTTACAGATTGATATAATGCAAAATTTCATGTTTTCAGTAATATTATAACTTAGAAAATTGTGTCGATTGTCTTTGCTAATAGACATCACAATATGACGAAGATTGTACTTGTTATTTGTAGAATATTTGACTTCTGAGACATATCTCCCCAAATGATTAATTTTGAAGTTTTACGTTATATTTTAGGATAAAACTGTGCAGAGATGGAACCAGTCTGAAGTTCATACCAAACATGGACCTAATGAAATTGTAGTACTTTTCTATCTGTAGATAGTGATATTTAACATAGTGAACTTTCAAAAAAGTTTCATTCCACATCCTCTATTAGATACTAAGAGCAAAAAATGAACAACACATATGGGCACTGATTCCATCTATGATACCATTTTCTCTGCCCGGAACATCAGGAAAAGCTGATTTTTGACTTAAAATTTTTTTCGAAGACATGTCTTAATGAGAAAAACTTATTACGAAAGTTTCAAATACTGGCGGTGTTCATATTCTAAGAAACGGTTATGGCAAAAACATATCTTTTACAATACTTGCACATCGATAAATTCGATGTTCTTACTTCAAGAGTGGAATACATCAATAGATTTGAAACTTTCACAGTATCTCATCCTCGTCAAGACTTCTCGCTACACGAAACTTCAAATCAAAATTCAAAAATCAGTTTTTCCTGAAAGAGAGAGAGACCACGATATTGTCTAAATGAAATATTGTAAAAGTGCCATGTCATTCCAATAAAAATCCAAAGGCCTAAGCTCTTATTAAAGTATTCACAACGCATTAGAATCGATCTGATGTACACAAGTGCGACTCAAAAGTGGTTCATCAGTTAGAAGTCTGTCTTCGTCAGTTTTTTCCTTCAAGTAGACAATAACACATCATCTACTAATTGTTTAACATGATTATCTCGAAATTTATTTTTAAAACATTCTATTTAATTATTTGAACAAATTTTAATATATATATATATATATATGCATGTACATAATGTTTTTTTTTCTTCATAATAAATCTAGCCATTTAAAACGTCGTGAAGAAGAAGAATCAATGAAAGCATTTGAAGAAGCAATGAAACATGATTTAGCTGATGAAGAGGCTAAGCGTAATTTTTATTTAAGCAAAATTCAATGGTGGATTAATATAGCATTGGATGATCTTGATTATTTACATGGTAAATATTCGTACATAAATAAATGCTTGTTTTTGTTTTTCAACATATTCTCATATAGATGAACTTCGAGTTTTACTTCAACGTCAATCAATTGAATCAACAAATGATGAAGAAATTCATAAACGACCTCAACGTATGTCACCATCACGTCCTTTAAAACCAATGATAATTACACATGATCAATTGCAATCAAAAGCTATTGGTATCGGCTATCCAAGTATACCTACAATGACAATTGATGAATTTTATCAAAGTCTTGCTCAACGTGGTCTTGCACCAACGCCTGAACAAGTCAAAGAAATAAATGCTGGTATATTTAATATATTGGAAAAAAACTTAATTCATTTAAATTTTCTTTTTTTGTTTGTTTATTTTTAAGGTCCTAAATTTCCAAAAGCAAGTGATGCTGAAAAAGAAGAAATTGCTAAAGAAACCTATATCGAAAAAGATGATCCAGATATGATAAAACATTTGCGATCAATGGATGATTTTAAAGATGATAATCGACGTGGCGAAGGAAATCGTCATAATCGTTCTTAGAATAAAATGATTTGTATAGCGCAACACATTTTCTTTTTAACTCTGAAAAAAAAATTTTTTTCCCTTTTTTTTTTTTTGTTTTACATTTAAAGAAAACACAAAACGATTCTCATAGTGTGTCATGCATTTCTTCTTTTTTACAGATATGTTATTCTATTCATTTTTTAAATCCCTTGTTGGCAAAGATGTTGTTATTGAATTAAAAAATGATTTATCAATATCTGGTACATTACATAGTGTTGATCAATATTTAAATGTTAAATTAACTGAAGTACAAGTACTTGATCCAGAAAAATATCCTCATATACAATCGGTTACATCAGCATTTGTACGTGGTTCTGTTATACGTTATATACAATTACCACCGGATGATGTTGATACACAACTATTACAAGAAGCAACACGAAAAGAAATAACACAACCACGAAAAGAATGAACAAAAAACACAAAAACAAAACTGATAGAAGAAAAATCAACATTCTTTTTTTTTTTCGTCATCATTCAGATGCTGTTTATGTAAATAGATTTATCAAAGAGAGAAAAAAACGAGAAATAAAACAAAGCTGACATGTCTATCATTATTGAAATTTTAAATCTATTATTTTCTTTTTGTTTTTGGCTTGTTTGCAATGTCTTTTTTTTTACTTGAGATTAATATATATATATATACATCTATATCATGTCATCTTCGTGCAATTTACAATTGATTCCGACTTCAATACGGGTATATCCATTACGGTTAAAACCTAATATGGATGTTCTATCAACTATAAGAACATTGATGAACCAAAATGGTTTACAATCAGTATTTATTATGACTTGTGTCGGTAGTATAAAAGCAATGCGATTACGTATGGCTAGTACAACTGATGTAATAGATTTGACAACACCACATGAAATTGTTAGTTTGGTTGGAACATTGGATAGTGAAGGACAGCATATACATGGATCATTTTCTGATCGAACTGGACAAGTTGTAGGTGGTCATGTTCTGGCTGAGAATCCAATGATTGTCTTTACTACTGTTGAAATTGTTTTGGCCGAATGTGAGAACGTAACCTTTACGAGAGAAATGTGCAATGAAAGTGGTTATCCTGAATTGGTTATCAATAAAAAAACTTTAGACAAATAAACAGGAGATAACTCGATGAAACAAAAAAAAAAAAGAGAAAAAACGCAAAAAGAAAAAGACTTCAATCGTTTTTGACTTGTTTCTTTTAGATACATCTTACGATGACATCAACAGAAAATGTTCCAACACCAAATAACGATCCTGGATCGTTTTCTGTATGTTTTATTTTTATTGTTGTTCAAGAAAAATTCTTTTTTTCTCTTCAAGTCATTTCGTTCAACAAGTGATCATGATACACCTAGTCAACAACATCAATTTGATTCAACACCACCGATACATTCATCTCATCGTCAGATTTCAATTCATTCTCAAAATACAACAACACAATCATCATCATCATCACCAACTGTTGTTCGAAATCCTTCACCACCACTCATTGATAATCTTAGTCGAGCTGATATGGTTGGTGATGAAATGTATTCCAAATCATGGTTTTGTCAAGTCTTACTTAAACTAATTCAAGTAAACGACTACACAAAAATAAACAGAACTTTTCTTTTGGTGAAACACGATTCAAGAAAAATATTGAAGTATAGAGATGAAAATTTGCATCGCCCAAAAGACCGTGATAGACGTTGTTGATATACGATCAAAGACTCTATATCAATAATGTCTCGTTCTAATACACGAAGTACATACTTATTTCATATCTGAAATCTTACGTACAAGAATAATGAATGAATGTGTCCCAAAATAGATAGAATAAATCAATCTCTCTATGATTAGCAACAGCAACCACATTATGTTTCGAATTTTAATCCTATAAGGATTGTGCTAATAGTTTAAATTTTAAATTTTTTTAGTATGTTGCTCCACAACAAATTCATGATGAAATATTTTCAACTATTCGTCAACAAGGTGATGAATATGTATCAACCAATTCACATAAAAAACAAGAATTAGATGAAACATTTGAATCTGAATTATGTGAATTATGGGATGTAAGCGTGAGTGCTGATGTTGCACATTTATTAATTGAATTTAATGCACTGGATTTATTTAATGTTGTACTTATTGAATGTAAAGATAAACGTTGTACTGAAATTGTACTTGGAATATTATCAAATATGGCTTGTTGTAAACGTAATATTGTGCAAGATAATCAAACAATAAGTGTTGCTTTATGTATAATACAACATACAAATCTTCTATCAACAATATTATCAATATTGACAAGTGATGATTATTCAGATTGTCCAACACTTGTACAATTATTTCGTTTAATATATACATTAATTGTACGACAAGATACACGTTCATTAATGTTAGAACATATACAATTAACGTATGAACCATTATGTTTTATATTGCAATCATGTTATAATAAAGAATTACTTGAACAATGTAGTTTTTTATTACGTGTTTTATTAGATGAATGTAATTTATTTGATAATAATGAACAAACAGAAGTATTTTATTTATTTTTAACATCAATAACAACAGCTATAAGTGCATTAATTGAAAATGAAACAATAACAACAACAAATATATTAGAAAATTTATTTAATTGTTTACAAATTTATACAACACATGAACATTTTATTGATATGTTAAATGAACATTGTCAAACAATAATGAAACTTATTGAAAATATTCTTAATCGTTTAGTACATGATGATATTGTACAAATACGCAGTGTTTTATTATTATCATGTATATCAATATGTAATTTTTTTCTTTATAAACATGGTTTAAATATAATTAATAAACAATTATTAGAATATTTTATTATTATTGGACATACATGTTATAAAGATAGACAAAGACGTGAACATCAAAAACATATGCAACGTAGACAAAGATCAAGAACACAATCTCATTCATCAAATAAACGAAAAGATGTCGATGATTTTGATACAAATGGAAAAACAGGTTTGAGAAAAATTTTATAATTACGATAGATATTGAATTATTTGTTTTTGTATATTTGAAAAGATTTAAAATAATTTCTATAATTAATATTAAGTATGTAAATATTAAGAAAATTAGTATTTGAAAGTAAATCTACTCATTATTCGATCATTTAAAATCAATTGATTACAGGCAGAAGTAATTTGTTAGAATCAAATATTTTTCTTCTTTTCAAATATTATTCTTGAATAAGATTGAACAACTATCATGAGATTGTACAGAATACTATTTGGGTTAATTTCGTATAATCTATTAAAACTTATCAAATTCAAAATGTAAAACAGTTTTTTGAATGGTTTAGTTTTCTAGAGAGAAAAGTTGTTCTACATAGCGTACTATTTACTTTTGTATGATAGATTGTAAAAACTTTATATTTTTAACACAAAAGTTTTGTTTATCAATGCCGATTTCTATAGAAATTATATATTTCGTGAAAACGCATTGATGATATTTATTTTTATTATAATATCTCATGTTGTACGGAATTCAGTTATGTTAAATTGAAGCTTTTTCAAGGCACAAACTAAGGACTGCGCCAAAACCATTATTTTTGCTTCCTACAGACACCATTTTTAACTTTTGCACAAAATTGACTGATACTTAATCAATTTTACTCTAGAGACAAATTCTGAACATATATTTGAAAAATTCTGATTCAGTCTCTAATCTAGTGTCTTTTAGATGGTCGAAAAATGTGTGAAGGCTTTCGCGCCAAAGGATAGTTGTTCGACAAACGAATGTTAAGAGTTAGCGTGCGAAATCTGAATCCATTTTTAAAACATTATTTCTTGTTTTAATGTTCGATTCATTTCGCTTCTTTTTACTAATGATTATAGAATCATCGAAATCTGTCACGAATACGAATTATTTTATGTATAAGTTGAACTTTCATCGAATGTTTTACATAGAATGTTTATCTTACGAAAAAAATTCCTCGAAAATATATTGTTATCGTTTCTGATGCCCTAATTTAATATTTCATCACCTTATGAGGAAACCACACAAAATGTTTCAAAGTTTTTTATACGATATTTTGCGGAAAAGTAATTCTGTATACTAAATTGATCTATGAAGAAATGAATCTATGTTCCAATTATACCGAGATTGAGACGTTTTACTAAAATTTTCCAGCAAAATAATAGGTTTTGAATTTTAATCTGAAAGTTTGTCTAAATAAATAACTCAATCAAACTAAAACTATCTTATACAATACATTTTAAATTCTTTTAGACGTAGCATCACCGAAACACGAGATTTCAAAACATAACCGTTCTTCTATAGATATTGTAGGAAAGAAATATTTCAAGAAGTTCAAATCTTGGAGATGATACATTCAAAAATCATGAAAAGTGTTATATAAATCAAGATAGTCTCATTGTGATAGAAACTTTCTTTTTTTTTTTTTTTTTTTATTGATTTCATGAAATATTTTGTCAAGTAAATCTCTTTTTCTTAATTTAGGAAAAAAAAATAATCAAATTCCTGTTTTTTTCCTTTTAATTAGGTGATGATGACAGTTTATTAAAAAGTCAAAATTCATTAACAAATGTTGATTGGGATGATGAAACAGAATTTCAATCAATAACAAAAGTTGATTTTGATCGATCAACTAGTGAAGATTTAGCAACAACATCATATACACTTGTTGACGAACTTTTTCTTGAACTTTTTTATCGTGGTATTAAACAAGATTCATCAAAAACAACTGATAATAATACATCTGTATTTACACAATTAAATCAAGATCAACGAGAAATTTTTCGCAAAATTATTAAACATTTTTGTAATATAGATAAACGATTAGATGACATGCTTGATTTATGATCTATATTTATTTATGTTTTTTTGCTGTTGTCTATTAGTTGTATCTTCTTTTTCTCTTCTCTGGTTTATATTAACTTACTTTCTGTGAAAACAAAAAGAAAATATATTTCTTTAAACATTAAAATTCAATCATTTAATAAGATAAATATTTGTTTTTTGTTTTTTGGAAAATTGTTTGCATATAATTCCAAGAATAGTGACTAGTAGAAACTTAAAGTTTTTTAAAGAATTATTAACGAATTTCTATGGCTGTTGTTTAACGAGGAAAGGTCCCTAATTGTTCGGATGTCGATCAAATTCGTAGTGTCTTCATAGTACAGTGCTTGATGGGATAAGTGGAAGTCAAAAAAAAACAAGAGACTCGTATCTATACCTTGTTCTTTTGGATTTATAATCGTTTAAATTAAGTTTTTTACCTCATTCAAGCTTGCTGATCAAATATCGTAAGACACAGGTTTTAACATGAAATTAAAGTCAGAACATTGACTCTTTTGATAATTTAATATCTCGAGAAGGAATCATGCTCTTGAAGAGAAACTTCCATAACAATGTAATAACGATAAGACTTATTTATAAGTAAAATTTCAGGTAAAATCTGTCTCTTACGATATTTAACTAGCTGGTTTATGTAAGGTAAACAATTCAGTTAAAAGTGTATAAATTTAAAAGAAAAAGACATGAACACGAATCCATTTTTCTTCGAATTTTTATTAGTCTCATCAAGTACTACATATGCATATACTATGAGCACGATCGAGGTTCAACAATTGGGAATCTTTCTTCATAAGAATTCGGTGTCTAGTTTTCTGATTATTAAATACGAACTTAAAAAGACTTGATTTTGTTTGTATATAATGATGAATATTTTCATCCCTAGAGATCAAATCTCTTTATGTAGATTGAATCTATATGCATGCACTCAATAATATCATTAATTCTAGTGCAAAAAGATCTTCCAATCAATATTCATATTAATATCTTAAGTCATGTTTAATCAAATTCTGATTTTTCAAATACATTTTTTATTTGTATGATATAAAGAAATTTTTAGAACATACTCTTATTTATGAAAAAATATGAAACTTTACTATTGCAAAAGTCATTTTCTTTTATTTTGTTTCAAATTTTTTAATTTAGCCGGATATCTAATTAGAAATAGGAGATAGAAAATAACGATATGAAAGTCACACAATCGAACGGATGTTATCATTTAAATATCTAGGATATTGAATAACAAGCAATTTAGAAGCGGAGAGCATCGTCAAACGAACTCATCTTCTAATAAGCCAACAAATGAGACCAGTGTCAATTTAGTACCATTTGGTGGTACTTCATCAACAACTTTACGACAGCTTCTATTTTCAACATTTGTGCTTCCCTTTTTCTACGTAGTTATTCGGTTTGTATTCACTGTTCACCAATTACCAATAATCGGAACTCATATATTTTATTACACATGCCATAAACGAGTATTGTACTGGAATTATTGAAATCATTTTTCTGATTCACCTAATAGGCATCTTCTACTAGAATAAGTGTGGTTAGAACGTTCACAGGTTTCAATGACAAAAAGGTGATTTAATTATCAATTGTCTACAAAGGTCAAAACGTTTTTTGTTCCACATTTTGATGTATTGGGATTAGCTACGAGATGAATGGTTATGTATGACGTCAAGGAATCTGTTGTATCTCTAGATAAAAGAAAATTTCTATGTTTTGAAGAATAATCTAAAAGTTTCTAGTGGTGCGATTTTCTAATATGCCTTTCATCTTCTCATATTTATTACTTCCTCCTTGACTGTTTCTTTTTGTTTTTGTTTTTACTAAAGTGATTTTTTTTTTCAATGCAAGTCTTATGTTCCGTTAAGATCGAGGTGATCTCAGAGCAAAGTAATGTACTATATAAATTAACGTTCGAAAATTCTACTTTAAATTTATCCTAAATTTTTTCATTAGAGAAAAAGAAATTTGATTGCTAAAAATTCTTTGCTTCCATTGCCATTAATGATTTGATATAATAGAAAAACGTCGTGAACCTGGAATCGGTGCTATAGATAAATGAGGATTATCTGTATCAACATTTTCAAAATCTACATCAGTTTCTTCATGATGTTCTTTTAACATTCGTCGTAATTTTTCTTCACGTAAATTTCTTGCATATTCAGCATTCATTGTTGTTATGGAATCTAAAATTAATTTCCATCCAGCAATAAATAAAAATAATGCCATTAAAACTTGTATAAGATCATCAAGATGTGCAAATCTATTTAAAAATGTAACGCGATCCCAAAATAAAAGTGGAAATGACATAATAAGACCAATTATAGAATTTAATGCATCAGCCATTAATGCTGCAGATTTTATTTGTTTACTAATAAAAATTTTTATGATTGATAAAATGGTAAATACAATAATATGTATTAATGAATACATAAAAACAACTATATCAGGTCGAACAGTTCTTGCTAATATCATACTTTGTATAGCACGAGATTCAATAGCAAGAAATGAACCAATAAATAAGGCACCAATAACACAACAAGCAAGTCTATCACGACGATGCATATCACTAATTGATGTTGTCTGTAAATGCCATGATACAAAACCTGTACATAATGAATCCATTAATGTATCAACAGAATATGAAAAACCAACGAAAGTTTTTGATCGTATACAATTAATAAATGCTGTTAAACCAAGACCAATATCAAGTAAAAATGATATAACACAACACCAAAAAGCTAGACGACGTGCACGTTGAAAACGAAGATAATTAACTGTACCTGCATTTAATATTCCACCACCTTGTATACTAAACTGACGCGATGTTTTCATTGGTACAGCTACAACAGTTATTAGTTCATTGTTATTCGATGACGACGATACATTATGTAGACGATTTTTTAATGTCGGTGATTCATCTATTTTTGTTAGTTTCATTTCAGATCTAATTGGTGATGGTAATGATGAATTATCAGTTGTTTCATTATTATTATTATTATGATTAATATCATTCATTGTTGAATCAACAACAATAGTAGATGCCATATTAATAACTATTCTGTAAACACTATTTCTAATTTTGTATTGTATATGTACATATGTATATATATATATGTAGTTATCACGTTGTAATCAAGCAAATCGTTGAACCGAGACCATCATCTTTTTTTCTTGCCATACGTATATCGATACGAACATGCAAATAGTACATATAACAATAATATAGAGTACATAGGAAAAAAGTATGTTTTTTTTTCTTCTATTCTTTTATTAATATATACAACATCAATATATTTATTTACAAAAAGGCAAAGAGAAAATGAAAAATACTGTTTGTTTGTTTGCTTTTTTTTTATAATGTTTTGGCAAGTAATTGACATCGATCATGTTCTCCAGCTAGACTAGCTAAACGTATATCATCATATTTTGTATAAATAATTTCATCATATATTTGATAACCTTGTTTAATAAATGCTTTTGATGAATAAAGACTTGTTGCTTCTGAAAATGCACCTTTTAAATTTAAATCATTTTTTGCACGTGCTATACTTGCATGAATTAATTTTTCAGTTAATCGTAAACCACGATAATGTGCATCAATAGCAACAATAACTGTATGTAAAAGACGATCTGTATTTAATTCCTTAAATAAATCAATGTTACGATGAACATGTTTAAGAACATTTAATATATAACGTAATTTTTCCGATTGAAAATTATTTATATCAAATTTATCTTGATGATCGGTTTTTGTTGATGATAAATTATGTTTTATTATATTTAATATAACACCAATAATTTTTTGTGTTTGAACATCAATAGCAACAAATGAACATTGATCTGGTAATGCAAGTGAAACAATAAGCTCAGTAAATTCATTTGGTTCATGAGGTATTTCGAATGCTAAACATTTATTTAATGGTTCATCACGGAAAAATGTATCAATAACAAGATCAAAAACTGGTTTACGATGCTCATTATTCATTAGACATAAATCGATTTGTGGAGGCTCGAGCCATGTGGCTGACATAGGAGGTGTTGATGGACATGATGAAGTTGTTTGTTCTAAATTTGATGGTAATGAAAAGTATCTTTCATGAAGATGTTTTCGAAATAATGATGAATGCATGTTTGTTACAGTAATGAGAAGCAAAATTTACTCGATGTATGATTTTATATTCTGTTAGTTGAAGAAGAAAATGAGCAAAAAGAAAATAATCTAGACATCTAGGCATCATATTTTGGTAGAAAAACAAGGCCAGATAAGAAAGGAAAAAGAAGGAAAGAGAAAGGATGGAATCCAATTTTCTTCAATAGTTCTCGCCGGAAATAACGGATGAGATAGCTACACATGAATTTGCTCATACACTCTATTGCGCTTGTAGATTTTTCACGATATAAAAATCTTATCATTTATTCTCTTCATTTTTTTTTCTTTCTTTAATGCTGAATTTTGCTTCTATATTGATTCAATGTCGAAGTTGTCAATAAAGTAAAAGTGTCTGCAAACTCAGACATAATTAAGTTCAATGATTATAAAGATATTTTTTAGAAGGAAATGGTAACATCCTAATCAATCAGAATATTGACCGAATACACAAGGAACTAGTAGTCTTATTGCTTTGTTCATTAACAAAAAAAACAAGAACCTTGCAAATCTTTTTTCAGCATGTTCATAAAAATCTTTTTTTAATAGAAAAAAAAAATACATAAGAAAAAAAAGAAAACGATCATGAAAAAGAAACAAAGCAAATCGAAAACACGAAGAAGCAGTTTTTTATTTATCCAAAACTATGAAGACAAAACACAAAAAAGAACAAAGAGAAGTTCATAATAAACAAGATTTCAACATCATATTTACCTATATGAATATATGTATATGTATATATATTAAGATGAAGGCAGTTTTCTCTTCTTTAAAGTCAAAACAGAAAAAAAAAATGAAACGTACAAGCAGCTATGAAGAAAAAGAAGAAACGGATACGAGGTAAACCAAACAAATACATAGATGTAGAAACGAGACCACTGCTGATTTATATTTTCTTCTCTAACTCATTTCACACATCATAGCACCTTGACTAATAATAATAATAATAGTAGTAGTAATAGTAATAATAATAATGATAAAAACACAAGTAGTTTGAGCATGTGCATACATACAGAGAGAATATAACAAAACTACTTAGTTGAACGATAATTCAAAACAAAGAAAAAAAAAGAGAAGAAGGAAAAATAAAAAAAAAAGAAATTCTCTAGTATATATGCATATAAATAAGAGAAGATTGTTCGATGCTCTCTTTCTCAGGGGATATAGTTCGTATTTTGATTTAAACAACTTCAATATGCCATGGAGAGCCTGGAATATGTTGATCACCCCATTTAACAATCAACATATATTCACCTTTCTCTCGTACAGTCTAAAAAAAAACAAAAAGAAAAATAGAGTAATAAATTTTTGTTGAAAACAAGAAAACAAAAATAAAAGAAGAGCAAACGATCAAAAATATTCTTACATATTGAACATTATATTGATTATTTCCAATATGTTTTATAAATACTTCTTCACATGGATATTTTGGACCAAATACACCTACCATTAACATAGCATTTCCTTTTTAAACGAAAACAAAAAGAAGATTTAAGCATATAATAATAAATTTATTTAATCAAATTTTTAACTTACCACTATCACGTGTATCAACAGTAAATGTTGCTTTTTCATTTCTATAAGCTCGTACTAAACCATCACCATGTGCTCGTACTCGACTTGCATCGACAATAGCATAATTATTATTTCTTGAACTCGATGAAAATGACGTGGATTTTTCAATAGCATCATATCTTGAATGACTTGTTAGTTTTCCGTCTGAACGTTGTAGATATGATGATGATGTTGTCATTGTTGATACACCACTTCCACGATTTGTTGGATATCCAACTCCTAAATTTTAGTTAACAAAAAAAAATACATTGTTAGTACAATCTCTACAGGACTAAAATGTTAAACGTAATGTGTAACTGCTAGATCATATTTCATAAAATCAACATAATCAATGATATTACCTCCAACTATACATTTAAATGGACTACCAGCAATATTAATTCCAGCAAATTTAATTGAAATAAGATAATCTCCTGGTGCCGTTGGTGTAAATGTAACACGATAACCTAGAAAAATTTAAATATTTAAATAATTCTACAAAATAAATCAGAGAGTAATATCGAAATAAATCTACCTTCGATTACTTCTCTACAATCAAGTTGAACTTTTGATGGTCCATCAACCGTAACAGCTAATGCACCAGCACCCGCATTTGTTGTATCAATTAAAAATTCACATGCTTGACCTTCAAATAAAAAACGAAAAAGTTTTTGTTAATTCAAACTACAACAAAAAGAATGATTTTCTTTATCATTACCAGTTTCTCCTTGATGTAAACCAGAACCAGAAGCAAATACTCGACCTGGATCAGCATTAGCTTGACCAACAACAATACGAAATGGTGAATCAGGTATATCACGTCCATTAAAACGAACATGTATCCAATGAATACCATTTTCTTTAGGTACAAATCGAATAGCGTAGTGATCATCACCCATATCTTGTACAGTACATGATTCTTCCACTCCACTTGGTGCTATTATACGAGCATCAACATGACCACGTGCACCATTAACATTAACAGTAAATGTATATTGTCGATTAACGTCAAGACCTTTTGTTTTAAGACTATGTATTGTAAGTTTTCTTGCATCACCAAATGGTGGTACAATTGAAACATTAAATGGTGAATCGGGAATATGTTCATCATTAAATTTAATTGAAATTTGATAGTCACCTGCTTCGGGACATACATAAGCTACGCCACATGAACCATCTTTACGATCAAAAAAGTCAATTTCAGCTTTAGCTGGACCTTCAACAGCAATAGCTAGACCACCAGCACCTGCTTCACGTGTATAAATATTAAATTCATCTAAAATGTATTTAAAAAAAACTTGTTAGCACAATGTTTGTGAGATTAAAATGTGAAACACGACGTAGCCGCTATTACTAATCACAGAAAGACTCTTCAGACACATCTCGTCACTTTCTCTTTACCTCATCCTTCAAATATACAATAATGAAGTAATTCATTTATTGTAACGAGCCGTTATTGATATACGATCATAGATCGTATATCACCAACGTCTGTGATAGTCTCTGACTAACATCTGCTACGATCTATGGAGGTGGGGAGTGCAAATTTGAGATCGTGTTTCAGAAAATTTTGTTTTTCAATTCTTACTTGTTGAATTAACTTCACCACGTATAAGGCCACTACCACTAGCACGAACTTTATGAGCACCACCACCTAGTATTGGGCCAACAGTAAATTCTAAATAAAATAATTTATCGATTATACATATATATATATCAATAAATAATATTTTTGATTTTACCAAATGGACTACCAGGTATATGCATATCTTTATGTTTAACACTAACAGTATGAACACCCATTTCTTTTGGAATAAATTTAATTGAATAATTACAATCATCAAGTTCACTAAAATAAGAAAAAAAAACGAAATTTCTATCTTCAACTCTTTGCATCATATCAATTATGAAAATACTTACACAATTTCACAATTTTCTAAACGTCCTGTTGGACTTGTAACATAAGCACTCATATCAAACGATGATGTACCTAAGTGTTAACAAATTCGTTTTTTTATTTATTATTCAATTAAATATTCTTTTTTCATACCAGGAATTTTAAGAGATAATTCACATTGACTACCAATATGTGTTATATCAGCAGCACGACGTTCGCGTATAATACTTTCACGAAGTCGACTTGATCCATGACCACCAACACTAACTGTAAATGGGCTACCTACACAAAAGCAAAAAAAAAACGAACATAATTTAATATAGAAAATCTTTTCGTTTTCTTTGTTGTTTAACTAACCAGGTACGTGTTTATCAGCAAATTTAACATTAACAATATAAATACCAGGTTCAGTTGGTCTATATGTAACAAGACATGAACCATCTTCATTATCATGGCATTCAATATCAGCTTTTGATGGTCCTTCAATTGATAATGATAAACCACCATAACCTAATAAAAAAAATTAAAAACTTGTTTTTCTTTTTTTCATTAATTTCATTTCAACTAACCAGCATCACGTGTAACAACAGTAAAATCATTAATTTGATTAGCATAACCTAGATGGATTAATTTTATTCAAAAGATATTTTTAACATGGCTTTTCTTTTTATTTACCTTCTTTTAAGCCTCGTCCAAATACTTTAACTTTATTGGCATCACCAATTTCAGATGAACCAACATGTATACGAAATGGACTATTTTTAATATGTTTACCATCACGATAAACATTAACTAAATGATCACCAATTTCTTTTGGTATAAATGATATTCCAAGACTTCCATTAGCTAATTTTTTTAATAAACATACATCTTCTACACCACTTGGTGAACGTATTGTTGCAGTTAAATCATGTATATCGATTTCAGTTACACGTAAACTTATTTCACTTTGATTTCCAACCATAACTTGTGAACGTTTACGATTGTCAGCTGATAATGGTACACCAGTTATTTTAGCAGTAAATGGTGAACCAACAATATGTTTATCAGCAAATTTAACAGTTATTGTATATTCACCTGGTGCAGTCTTAAAGAAAAAAAGAACAACGAGTTCAATATTGTCAAAATTGTTTAGAGTTTTAACTTACCGGCCAATAAGTAACATCACATGTACCATCTTTATTATCTTTACATTGAATTTCAGCTTTCGAACTTCCTTCAACAGCAACCGATAGACCACCTGAGCCAGCATCTTTAGTTATAATACGAAAGTTACATGATTCATTACAAACACCATGACTAAGACCAGGTCCATATGCTGTCACATAACCTGTTTGAACTTGATCAACATGAAATTTAAATGGTGAACCAGCTATTGGTTGTCCTTGATAGAATACATCTAATTCATGTAAACCAATTTCTGATGGTTGATATTTTATTGAAACAGTTCCATCTTCATTATCATCAATAAGTGGGGTATGAAATTTTCCTGTTGGTGTTCGTATTAATGCTAAAAGAAAAAAAAAATTTTTGTCAATAATATTATAATAATTAATACCTTGAAAATCCATCTAAAAGTCTTATATATATGTATATGTATGTATGTATATATGTATGTATATGTGTGTATGTTAAGCTCAATCAAATATGCGTAACTATTGCTTTCTCTCCGGCTGTTTACCTGTGAATAATGTTCATCGCATCATCGTTCAATAAAGTCTTATTCGATCTTTCTCTCTCTCTCTCTATTTCTTTTTTTTTTCATACTATTTATATGAAGAACGACGAGCACCGGAAGCGCATATACTTTTAAAAAAATTCTTATCAATACATACATAATACATAAAAGAAAGAGAGAACAAAAAAAAATCTCTATTCTTTCCAAAATTCATACCAGTAATATCACTAAGTTTACCACCACCAACAGGTAAACGAAAGTCGACAGGTCGATATAGACTTGTTGTACTAGATTCTGATTTTCTTCGAATTTGTTGATGAGTATCACCCGCCTTTGGATACAATAAAAAACAACAAAGTAAATAAATAAATACAAAATATTATTTAGAAAATTTACAAGAAGAAGAAGAAGAAGAATCAGATTAGCACATGAAATATGACAATAGCAATATTGAACTCGAAATCATGTCCAGAAATGATAATAGAAGTTCTCATTCGTTTCTTTTTTTTTTTTTTATCTATCATCAATATTTTTATTCTGTAATCTTGACCTATTTATTGATTATTTTGACACTTATGTGAGATAATGAGCTTTAAATATAAGCATACCCTGAGATCTGTTGCGCCCTATAAGAAGACGAAGAAGGAATACAAGAAGAGTAATATAAAAATCGAATTCCGAGCCATCGTATTATTCTTTTTTCTTTTTACAACTATGCCTACCATAGATGAAGAAGTCTAAGTAGGATATTAATTTATTGTAAAAGTATACGTGTTAGTAAAGGAGAGAGAGTGAAGTAAAATTTTCTTTTCTTTTTCTATATAAACATACCGTTACGACAAAATCACCACCTGGAATATCTTGTCCACCAAATTTTATTTTAATAACATAGTTTCCTGGATTATGTGGTATATAGAATAGATTATATGTTCCATCTTCATTATCAACAATATCAATATCAAGATCATTGCCAAGTGTTGAACGTATACGACATGTTACTGTGCCCGGGCCGGCATCATGTGTATCAACAGTTATTGTATATTCTTCACCTACTTGAACATTAGGATTAATGCCAGTGCCTGAAATTATAAAAAATATGATTTAAAAAGCAAAAGAAAAATTCTTCTATGATCATACCCGAAATATGGCATTTCGTTGGATCGCCGGTCGGTTCCACTTTCACGTTGAATGGAGAATTATGAACCGGAATACCACCATAATTAACATTAATTATATAACGACCAACATCATTCGGTTTATATATTATTTTATAGGTTCCATCTTTATTATCAATGATTTTTGATGAAATTAAAAGACCTTCAGGATTCTAAAAAGTTTCATTTAATTTTTTTCTATGAAAAACTAATAGTATGTTTTTTCTTCTTACTTTAATTAAAACGTCGGGTTGTTCAAAACCAGCGTCACGTGTATCAATACGAAAATGTGTTTCAAGTGATGCTGATATACCGTTACGAATACCTGGTCCGTCAACAATAACTTTATTTGGTTCGAAATGAGGAAGTACTTGAATGTTAAATGGACTAAATAATAAATAAATATACGATTAACTCTAAATCCATCTTTTATTTTATTTTAAGAAAAGAAAAAAACCTTTGAGGTATTGGCTGATCACTCCAATTAATATCAATACGATGTGGGCCTTCTGCTTGTGGAGTAAATTCTGCAACGTAAACACCTTCGCCTCTGGGTCGAATATTAGCCGGTTTACGACGACCTATAATACAAAAAAAAGAAAGAGTTGTGCGTGCTCTTTTCAAGTAGAATAAGGAGCGAAGGAGAGAGAGAGAGAGAGAGAGAGAGAGAGAGAGAGAGATGGAGAAAAAAATATACTTATTGCACAAATCGAAAATCAAATTCATATGTGAAAATGAGAAAAGAAAAGGAATAAAAACGAGAAAAAAAAACTATACGATACTGTTCATTTTAATCGAAAGAGGAGATGAATAGAAAAAAAAACGAAGAATTTAAGCTTCTCAAGTTGTTCTCGTACGTCGAATTACCTTATCAAAGAGAGAGAATGAGAGGAATATTAATCGACGTTCCGATTGAACAAAATCGATGAAGGTTGAGAATTTTTCGGCACGCATGCACGTACTTCTCAATATATATATTAAGATATATGAAATATAAAAAGCAAACGATGAAGAGGAAAAGGTTAATGAAACGCGATTAGATTGTAATGGTGGTTCCGTCTGTCCTTCATTACTATGTTATTGCTTTCTTTCTTTCCTTCTTCGTCTTTTTTGGCTCCACCATATATACATGTTCTTTGCGTCTTCATCTTTACCTTTTCATCGATACGTACAACAATGTTGTTTTCCTTCATCGTCCTCATCGTATTACCTTTTTCTTTTTGATTCGAAATCGATGAAGAAGAAAAAGAGAAAGGCATACTTCTCTATGAATAGCTCTATTCTCCGTAAATAAATGCATTTTAAATAAATATACACACATACATGAATGATTGTTATTGAAGAAAGGTAAATTATAGTACTTCTTTTATCAAACAAAAAAAACCGCAAAAGTAAAGAAAAAAAAACGAAAATTTACCATGTATATCAGTAATATCAATTGATGGACTGCCTGGTCCAGCTGTTTGTCCATCGATTGTAATTTCTTGTAAAACATTAGCACGCATAGTTGAACTCATTTTAACATTAACACGATTAGCATCAAGTCGATCACGTACATTGACGCGGAATGGTGAGCCTTAAAAGAAGAAGAACAAGAAGAAGAGGTAATGAAATCGAATAAAAGAAAAAAACGAATCATTCAATTTTCATTATGCAAACAAATGAGAATTCTAACCTGGAATATGATGTTCAGCAAATTTAATTGCTATATCATATTGACCAGCTTTTGCCTAATCAAACAAGCAAAAAAAAAATACAAATTTAAATTTCAAGGATCTTTTGTTTTGATTTCTTTCGCTTACAGGTAAATACTCCATAATACAAGTACCATCTTGATTATCTTTACAAACCATTTTAGCTTCGGATGGTCCTTCAATTGCTAAACCAAGACTACCTTGTCCAGCACTTTTTGTTTCAATTGTAAATGTTGTTGGTTCATTTGTTGTTGCATTTTCAAGGCCAGGTCCATAGGCACGTACACGTGTTGAATCACAACCTGGAACAGCACTTACATGAAATGGACTACCAGGAACAGGAATATTTTCATAGGTCACTTCTAATTGATGCATGCCTAGAAACAAAAAAAGAAACACAATATCTAAAGAGTTCTTTAGTTTATTTTAATTAATTATACCTGGTTCATAAGGTGCATATTGAACAAGATAAGTTCCATCGGACATATTTTTAACAGGACATCGAACAGCACGACCACTTGGTGATGTTAATAAACATTCAACACGACCTGAACCACTACCCGTTACTAATTTAGCATCAACAGTAAAGTCAGTTGGACTTTCAAGAAATACTCCTGAAAAAAAATGAAAAATTAGAAATAAAATTCAAAGAAAAAAAAAACAAAAACAATATAAAGCATTCCCTCATACACCAAAAGCATAAGTTATCATCGAATAAATATTATATTCTTACAAGAATTTTCGAATAAAAGTTATTAGTTATTAATAATATCTCAAAAGATCTAGAAGAGAATATGTTTGTTTATGTGTGTAAAGAAAAAGTTTTCCCTTTCATTAGATTAGACATGTTCTATTTCGAACCTAAGCACGTCAAACGAACATTAGAAACAAAAGGAGAACAAGCAGTAGTTCATGCAAGCGATATTATTTAATGGCAAGTTAAGACATGCAATGCGAATGATTAAATATAGGGATAAATATATATATATAGATAGATATATGTTGTTGTTGTTTCCATAGAATCTTACACACCATTCGAATCGAGACCAGGTCCATAACAACGAATAGAACGTGTATCAAGATCAGCACGTACAGCCGAACGAAATGGTGAATCTGGTATATGTTTTCCTTCATATAATATATTGATATTGTAATTACCAGATACTGTATTTTATAATACGATGAAAAATAAAACGATTAAAAAAAGCACAAAAATAAAACTACCTGTCGGATGATAGGTTACACAACAACTACCATCATTATTATCTTGATAATCTATTTTTGATTCTGATGGTCCTTCAACTGTAACAGCTAATTGACCATTACCAGCACCACGTGTATCAACAATAAAGTCAGCTGGTTTATTAACTGTGCCTTGTGAAAGACCTGGTCCATAGGCACGTACTTTACTCGGATCAAGTGGCTCAATAGCTGTGATTTGTACTGGATGTAATGGTAATGTACATACATCCGGTTCGATTATATATATACCTGGTTCAGGTACATTAAAACGAAGATTATAACCTTGTGCTGCTGGTGTTACGATTGCTTCTTGTGTATTACCTTTTGGTCCAACAATACGAGCATGAATTGCATTAGCTGGTAATGGACCAGCTGACAATGTATTTAATGTAACCTGAGCAGGTTGTCCAACAATAGGCACTACGATGTATGAGAGACATAGAGAATGTGCATGTGTGTAGACAAAAAAAAAAGACAGAAGAAAGAACTTATGCTTAGAAACTAACACACATACAAAGAAGAAGACAAAAGAAAGTCTTTCTTTTTGTTTTGTTTTAGTATTTTCTACTTTTAAATAACATTGATTTATAAAAGTTAAACTTACTTGTTTCAAGACCTTCAACACGTATTTTATTTACATCAACACTTGGTTCAATATTAACTTTAATTGGTGATATAGGTATTTCATTATCGCCAAATAGAACACTTATACAATGTACACCAGGTAATTTTGGTGTATAAGTTATAGTAAATGTTCCATCTTGATTGTCATCAATAGTAAATGGAACATCTTGATTTTTTGTATCAGTCAATGCAATTGATATATCACCTGAAATGAATAAATCAATTCATTTTATTTTATTTCTTTTTTTTTTTGCTATTGATTTTAAAAATCTAATCTAAATATTTTATTAGTAAATTGAGCATGCAAGCTAAGCAAGTTTAAAAAACAACAAGGCACAAAAAGCATCTACCAAACAACAGCAACATTCACAAGTGTTACACGTGCTTGTGGTCTATAGGTAACATGTATTGCATTATTTTTATCATCATTTTGTATAGCAAATGAACAAGGTTGTTCATTATTTAAATCTTGTATATCAATTTTGTATGGTATGATATCATTGTCACATTTATCAATATCGAGCGAATCAAGTGAACGAAAACGATGATTGAGATTAGTAGAAATCACTAACATGCAAATAAAGTTAATTAATCATGCATTATTATAAGTGAATGAAATGTTAGTATAAAGTGAAAAGACATAGCAATCATAACAAAAAAGAAAAACAACATATATATTAAAATTTTTTACCTGGTCCTGCTTCTTTACAATCAACAGTAAATTGTGTTAACGTATTCATTTTAACACCACGTTCAACACCAGAACCATAAACACGAACTTTTGATGGATTTGATGGTTCTGTTGGCCAAACCTGAAATTTTAATTTTAATTTTAATTTTAATTGAATTTCTTTTTACAAAAAAGAAAAGAATATTACTCGAAATGGACTATGTGGTATAGCAACACCACCATAATCAATTAAAATACAATGACGATTAGGATTTCTTGGTGTATAACGACAAGTATATGTACCGTTACCATTATTTTTGACATGAATATCAACTGGCTGATAATCTTGATCAATAGCTTGAACACGTAATGCTGCTTCACCAGCATTATGTGTATCAATTGTAAATTCTGTTGGTTTATCAATAATTTGTCCTGATGGTTCAAGTCCTGGACCATAAGCTTTAACCTAAAGAACAAAACATAAATATTCTTATTAAAAAAGAATTAAAAACCAAATATTTATTATTTTACTTTAGTTGAATCAAAATTTCCTGGTGCTTCAATCCATGCCATAAATGGTGAATGTGGTATATCTTCATCATTACAAAGAATATGCACAGCATATTCACCTTGTATTGTTGGCCAATAACGAACATTAGCTGAACCATCACCATTATCATTACATTCAATACGTGCTTGTGATGGTCCTTCGATTGAAAAGCCTTTGAGAAAAAAATAAACAAACAAAAAATGAAATTTCAAATATATATGAATAGAAAAAAACAAAAAGAAAACCAAAAATCCAATCCATGCATTTTACTAAAGGGATACACATCAAAAAGATACTTACTTATATCACCTAATTGATTATTTTCGAATAATAAAATTTAATTACGGAAAAGAAAAAGAAATGTATTTTTATAACCTACCCAATGAACCAGTTTCACCATTTGTTTCAACAACAAAATCAGCTGGAAAACCAATAATACCACCTTCAAGACCTGGTCCAAATGCTCGTATTCGAGAATCTTTATATGGTCCAACATCGACTGGAAATGGACTTTTAGGTACATGAGCACCACCATATGTTATATTAACTGTATAATGTCCTGTACGATTTGGTACATAACCACATTCATATGTTGTACTATTTGCTTTTGTTACACGACAAGGAATTTCTGAATCATCTAGAACAAAAAAACAAAATTTTCAAGAAAAAAATTCTATAAAAAAACAAAAAAGAATTTTTACCTGGTCCAGTTACTGTTGCTTTCATAATACCTTCTCCAGCATCTTTTGTAACAACACGAAATTCAGCAACATCACCAGTACGAACACCTTTTGGTTGAATACCTCGTCCATAAACACGGCATTTTTTGGCGTCAGATGCTACAAAAAAACAAACAAAAAATCTCAACAGAATGTTAATATATTCTTCTAGAAAATTCAAATACTACTACTATCCATCACCATTTTAAGCAAAAAGAAAAAATAATTACTAATCCCTCCCATCTACGAAGAAATAAAAATTATCATAAGACAAACCATTTTTATATCTTAGAGCATATATTGTGTCAACACTAGTTGTACTCTTTGATCGTTCTAATTCAATTGATGAATAATAATCATCCTCACTTGTTGTTAATCTATCTCTTAAATCATCGTATGATGAAATTGATGCTATTACATAAGTCGTTTATGTATATGTTGTTTTTTTCAATTAAAAGAAAAATTATTTTTAAAAACTTCTACATACATGATGAAACATTAACACCATATGGACTATTTGGTATAGGTCGACCACCAAAGAATATATTTACTGAATGAAGACCAGGTTCACGTGGTACATATTCACAACGAAATTTTCCAGGACTAGTTTGTTTAACTGCTACAGGTACAACATCTTGTCGACTACGTGGATCAACAAGTAGTACTTCAGCAAGACCATTACCAGCATCTATTTTATATTGAAAGATAGGGTTGTAAAAAAAAAAAGGAATAAACTTATAATGAACCTGCTGCATCGATTTCAAACCATGTTGGTTTATCAACCATGACATCATTTGATTCAAGGCCAGGTCCATGTGCTCGACATTTACTTGCATCACCTGCTTTTCCTTCGACATAAGGTGAAAATGGTGATTTTGGTACTTCTTGTCCAGCAAATTTTACAATAATCTATAAAATAAATCCTATACATTTCTTTTATTTATAATTTCTTAATTTACTTTATATTGTCCTTCCATTGTTGGATAATATGTGCAATCATATGTTTGATTTTTATCATTACGAAAATCCACATCACACTAAAATATTTGTATAGTAAAACGAATAAAAATATTACTTTTTCTTTTTGTTTTCTTTACTTTTTCTCGTTGTCCTTTTGGATTAATAATAATAACATCAACATTACCTTTGCCAGCAGCAAATGTTTCAACATGAAATTTAGCTGGTGTGTCAACATGATTACCATTTGGTTCAATACCTAATGAAAATAAAAATACAGATAGATTTCAAGTCAAGTATAGTCAAACAAACGAGGACGGTAATAGTAATAATGTATTCGTTTAATCCATTGCTCTTCAATAATATTATTTGTTTTTTTTACATGACGTTTAAATGAATACGATTCTGTATTTCCAACTTTTTCAGATGAATTTATCATTTAGACTGTATGTTATAAAAGAGGTGACCGCGAATGAAGAATAAAAGGCATATATTAATTCATCCAACAAGAGAGAGAGAGAAACGGAGACAAAAAAAGAGGCATCAGATGGTTCCATTTTTTTTTCTATCTTTATTCTTAAAGATATAATCATTTAAAGTACAAACCTTTTCCATAGCATCGAACTCGTGCTGAATTTGTCTTTGGTCTAATAGGTGCGCCTGGTTTCAATTTCGCACTTGGATATTGTGATAAATATGTCATCATAGATTGTTCATCAACTTTTGGATTAATCATTTCGTGTGGTTGAATTAATTGTGGTACACCTAACCAATGTTCAGCTAAATCCATAGCTTCTTTAGCATTTTCCAATGCATTCTTCGGATCACGATCATTCCAATCCGGATAAAGTCCTAATTAAAAAAAGAAACAAAGCAATCGACAGAAATGTATTTTTTCTTTTAAGATAATTATAATATTTCCATTTATATACCTGGCGCACATGCATCAACAAGTGCACCAATAGCACGACCATCATTCCAATCAGATGTAAAATTTGTAATTGGTAATTCTGGTGGTAATTTTTCTTGAATCCAACTCATAAGTTTTTGTTTTGGTGTAGCATCTTTTCCTGAACCAGGTCCACCGTTTTGTTCGAATTCCCACATTGGTAATGATATTGAATAATGTAAAATTAGTGTCCATATTAAACCAAGAATTAATTTTAATTTACCATCAACAATATGTGTAGCATCTAAATTTTTTTAAATATTTATACATATATATGTATACTTTTTGAAAATTAAACAAAATATGAATAAAGAATTTTTAATAGAATAATTTGTCTGTAATTCTTATCTTGACAATAATATACAATTTATGAGTAAAAAAGAAATCTATATTCGAATGAACGACATGTTGTTTTTTTCTTCTTCTTATTTTTTGAGATATATTATTAAATTGTAAACTTTATTCTATAACACTTATAGCATAAATTAATGTCTTGAATAGATTTAGTTGACGTATCTTTAGGCATTTATTGAGCCCGAAACAAAAAGAAATCGATATCAAGGTTCACTTCGACGTTTAGTTCATGGTCATAGAGGCCTTCAGGATACGTCAATCGAATCTTAAACAAATCATTCATATCTATAGTAAATATTAGGGAATATAATTCGATATTTAAAACAAAAAAAGCCTATTTTATGAAATTCGATAAATTAATTGTAATGTACACTTTTATTGCAGTGATGTTCAATTAAAAACAAACTTTCGTTTATTCTTTTATCTGTTAATATATATTCTTAATTCATCCTTATTAAATGAATAAAAGAAAAAAAAATCTTTATTCTTTCCAGCTCATTGCTTCATCGATTCTTAATACACATAACAGTTGTATCGTTTCTTTCTTCTTTTTTTTTTTTGTTCGATTTTATTTCTTCAATGAAATATGAAACCTTTTGTTTTCTTATATATTCGATAACGAATTAGACAATGTTGATAAAGAATGATTAACTAAGTAAAAAAATTCTTATTTAATATCATAAAACAAAAATATAACAAAGTTTTGAAAAAAAAAATGACGAAAATCTTAACGCACTTGTCTTAAGTACATTTCTGTACTCTCAAGAAATCTCTTCACTACACTCACATGCATTTATGTATGTATATATATATCTAATAGGTAAAATAAACTTACTTACCAATATTAACAAGACGTATACGTTCGGTATTTTCAAGAAAGTCTAATACAACAGATACATTTTCTAATTTTTGTGAGCGAAAATTTGGTTTTTTATTATGTCGTGGAACTTTTTTTTGTGATAAAACTTCAATTAAAGCAATTAAATTTAAACCATCACTTAATTCTGATTGTAGATCTTCAATATGACGATTAACTAATTTTAAATGTTCATTAGCCCAACGTGTAAATGTATTTTGTTGTATTCTTTTCCATGGTGCATCATCAGCTAATTCTCGCTGCATATCTTCATAAAATTCTTTAAAAAGAAAATTATTCAAGAGTAGAAGAAAAAATACCGAACTTAAGATAAGATGAAGAAGTTTTCATTTCTTTTTTTCTTTTTGTATTCTCGTATCTTTATTTACCTTCTTCGGTACGTCCAAATTCGTCTTCGTCTAAATGTTCACTTTGTTCGTTGTATTGAAGATTTTCAGTGTAGCCAGGTCCGCCTCCTCCTCCTCCACCTGAATAGCCGTTTGCTGACTGGTTGTATACAGTTGACATTTTTTCTTTTTTCTTTCTGTTCAAAAGTTTTTTTTTTTTTTCCTTTCTTATTCTTCTTCTTCTTTAACGACGACCTGTAGGTAGTAGTTTAGATGGTTATACGTTTTCGAATCGTAGATATATGATTCACCTAGTGGATGAGAAAGAAAAAAAACAGAACACATGAAATTTTTTTTTCAAAAAATTGGTTTCGGTATGTCTCTCATTCGTATATATATATTTTATATATGTATGTATGTATGTATGTGCTTATGTGAATATGAAAGAAAAGAACAGAATAAAATCTCCAACGCCAACCTCTATTCATGAAACAGTTAACATACACAAAAGAGTGAAGAAATAAAAAAGAAAAGAGAGGCACCTGTATTAAATGTGTGCACGCGATGAAATATTTTGATAAAAAACAAAGCAAAATGACTTAAAATACAGACAAAAACATTAGTTTATCTTAAGAGAAAAATGCCAATATGATTTTTATATTACTGACATTATTTATCAAAAGATGATCAGTGAAAAACAAAATTCATTCTATCTCTTTATTTTTTATATCATTATTAAACAAAGAGAAATTCTTTTTTTATTCTATGCGAATAACTATAGTAACACAATCAATGAAATCAATTTAATAGAAACCACCTCCGAAAAAAAAACGAAGTCTCGTTGTTAATAGACACATTAGATAGCAATTGAATCGAACAATAACTAGATTAAACTATAACAGACATACATACTGATGACTAAATGTTAACAACTCTATAGAGAAGAATAAAATGTAGTTATTTCTACCATTAACATTGTGTGCGATGCATCTGAAAATAACTTCTATATATATATATATTCAATCAAATGAACTGTCAAACTTTTAAATTATTCTTACACTCATAAGGCTTATTAATAATAGAATAAAAGAACGAATCAACGTATTTTCTTCTGCCTATTTCACATTAAACACTTATTCACACATCTTTTTCTTTCTTAATCACAAAGGTGACTTCAAAAAAAAAAGGAGGAGAAATATGTGGGCGAATTTAGTCATCCTCAGTATGTCATGATTATTATTTTTTATAAGACGACAAACAACTAAATTGAACCATTTACTTATTCGGTCTACCCTTTTCCTACTAGCACAACTTGTGAATAATATACACAAGTGTGTAGGTTTCCTTACTATATATCTCTATATATATATGTAAATATATATATAATGAGCGACATTTCATCGCCCGATAGCATATCGATGATCTTCTCCTTTTCCTTCTCTTGACTTTAGACATGGCATTGTGCTGACCACTCGATGAGTGGTATCAGTAATCATTCGTATGTCGACAAAGAAAAGAAACAAAACAAAGGACAAAAGGCGAACATTGAAAAGTTCAATGAAGCACTATTCTCACCATGGAAAGATAGTTGTTTAATGGCAATATGTATAATAAAACTAGCATTTATCAATTGATAATTGATCTAATACAGATGCATAATGAATTCACATAGATGAAAGTTTTTCTTTGTGGTGTTTTTTTTTCTTTTTTAAATTAACAAAGATTACATTATCTGTCCTTCTCTCCATCTTTTACTTTCGAACTATACTACTGTTAAGTATATGCTAGTCTAACAAAGATTATTCCACTTCAAATTGAAGTATACTTTTTAACCTTTTCGTCTTAAAAGAAAGAGAGAGAGAGAGAGAAAGACAGAATTTATAATATTCACATTCTTATACTTACAACACAAGATCGTCTTTGTATTGTAATTGTTCGTGTCCTTTTCTTTCTTCGAATTTTTTTCAGGTGAGTCAATGCTTTGCTAGTGACACTTAATAAGAAAAAAAAACAAAAGAGTAGTTTAATACGCACGAGGTTATATGAACTTCTATGTAGGCGTATGTATACAAGATATACTCAATGTCTTGAATATGGAAATAGCTTTAGCGTAGGCAGAATATATGTCAAAAGTGGAGGACAAGCTTCAAGGAACAAAAAGTAACAGAGGTCGTTTTTCCTTCTCTCTTTGTACGAATAAAACTACAACAAGATAAAAAAAAAGAAACACCATCTTATATAGATGTATCTATGTTCCTTACACGATATTACTAGAACGAACCAGAAATTCTTTTTTTTTCTCTATATTAACGATCACTCATCAACCGCTAGGAAACATACTAGAGAGGCGACCTGCAATGAACAGAATAAACCGTAAAGGAAGAAAACGGCATATACGTGAATAGCTTAGACAAAGAAAACAACAATAACATGGGCAGATAAAATATCAGTAGTCTGTAGTCATAGTAAGAAATTCCTTTTCTTCTCGTGTATACGCATTTATAATCAAACATATGAAGTATAGAGAAAGAAGAGAAGAGAAGATACTACATTTCTTTACTATATATATATACATATTGTCTTCCCTGCTGTACACCACGCAGCTCTCTCATTCTTCCTCCCACAACAAGCCACCAGTATATAACTACCAGTAATAGTACAGTAAGAGAGCATGATTATCACGTTGATTCTAATATACAAAGAGAAGAAGGAGAATTGCGGTTAAGAATGATGCTACTAGCATCATTATTGTTCTTTCGTAATGCTCTATCTTTCAACGCATACATGGGATTGTTGTAATGCGAAATTGAAAACTTTGTACATATTAATAATGGTAAATTTCTATTTTTCGAGCAGGTGTATGAGACAAGTAAAGCAGACATCTGACTCTTATCTGATTAGTCTGTTCTATATTTATTCTGATCGATTTGTGTTTTTTCTTTTCTCTCTCTATTTATCGGACAACATATGTATAATTATTATTACATACATCGAAAACACGAAAAGAAAATATAAGAAGCCTTTGATATTATATGATAAATATCATGATTATTCTTATATTTCTCTGTAATATTCACATAACTTAATTAATATAGAAAACAGATAAACGAGAAAGTATCTATAGGTCGTATTTTTTCACACATAACAGACACTATTTACATTTTTTGTTATCATCTCACTAATTATAGAGAATAATTTCTATAAAAGTGTATCAAAACAAAAGTAGATGTAATAATTGATATTGTTTTATTTTCATACACAAGAAAGGAGAAAAAAATAAGTACAGAAAAATAAACTAATCATCGTCTTCACTTGAAGACGCCAACTGACGACGTGCTTTTTTTATTGGTCGCGATGAAGATATATCATCATCATCATCATCATCATCGTTATCATTATCATTGAACATTGATGAAGATTCATATTTACGACTGTGTTTTGTTAGAATAGGTAATGATTCTTCTTCTTCTTCTTCTACTACTACTTCTTTTTCAATGTTTTTAGAAGAAATTTCTGTTGATATAATATTATCAGATGTTGAATTTGAATCATTTGTTTTATCTTGTTCATGTTCAGATGAAATTGATTTATTTTCAATAGAACGATTATTGTCATCATCATCATCATCCGTATCTGGAACATCTGAATCAGAACCAAGAAGTTTTGAATTATCAAGAAAATCATTTTTCTTTGATCGACGATTTCTTCTTTTACTAATAAAAAAAAAAACACCAACATAATAATTATAAAGAATTGACAAAAAAGAAAAAATTAATCATACAGTTTAAGTTCTTTAATATTTTTAATTAAATCTTGATTTTTTAATTCTTTTATTATTTGACGGCGTGTCTTTGTTTTATCCGTTAATTCCGACATAATTCGATCAACAATATCAGTTTGTTCAAGTCCTATGATTTATCAAACAAGTAAAATACAAAAAAGGCAAAAAAAAAATATTTCTTTCTACAAACCAATATTTTCTGCTTGTTCTTCTTTAATTTTTCTAAACAAATCTCGTAATTCAATTTGATGTTCAACTGACCATGAAGCTGCTTTCGTTTTCCTATATAAGAAAAAAATTAATAAATATTCAAAAAAAAAAACAAGAGTACAATAATTCTTTACTTTTCTCCTTCATTCGTACGAGTAGTTTGACGATATCCATCAAGCATATCTTCAACAAGACTTCGATCTTTCCAAAAAAGTAATTCAGCATATATATATGGATTCTTTTGTGTTGCTATAAAAAATTTACGTAATAACCAAGTACCAAATTGTAATAATTCCTATAAAATAAAATATTTAGAAAAAAAAAAAAATTTATTCGACATAGAAATAAATTATACAGAAAATTGTTGTGATTTTGCTAATGGATCAAGATGAAATTTTTGAAACATACGAAATAATGACATTTGAAAAAGTATACCAGGATGATTACAATCAACTGATACACGATAAAACATACGAATTATACAGTGATTTAAATATGGTGTATTGCTTGTATATGTACGAAGAACATCAATATATGATGAAAGTATACTTGAATGTGCGAAACTAAAATAAAGAGTTAGTCATTTTTCAAGTTCATATCCATTATAAAGATAATCTAAGTTACATATAATGTACTTTCAAATACTATCATATTTATATAAAGATAAACAAATTAGATAAGAATTTTATCAAGTCTATGGTTACTATTTATTGTAGATCAAGTTGCAACTTTTTTTTTTGTCTATGGATATGAAAGTAATATTGATAGAAGCTTATTGTTTATATCTATATGGAATCGTATCAATCCTTTGAGTATTCTACTAGCTAGTAATAGTAGTCTATCGGAAAGTGTAAGCTTTTGTTGTTTAATTTTTACTTACCGTATTATAAATCTTTTAAAGTCAAATTCTTCTTCACGTTCAATTGTATGTATTGGTTCTTGTTCATCTAGAAATATATATTCATTTTGAAAAACGCACAGATTATGAAAACATTAATTTTCCAAAGTAAGATTACTTTAATTTTAAAAAAATCATCAATAATTAATTCTATAGTAAATAAAAGCTTGTGAAAAGTGAAATTTATGAGTGCAATAGGTAACCCATGAAATCCATTATAAAATTTTCAGCATATAGTTTAATTACCTACATAGATAATCAACTGCTAAAATTATAATTTTATCAGAAAAATTTTTCCTCTATCAGACATTGTAGGAACAATCGAAAATGTCATAGATCTAGACATATTTGAGATTTTTCAGTATTAAATTCTCAATATCGTTATTTTTCTGTTAAATTTAATAGACTTTTTTTACCAAAATAATCAACAAAGAAACTATTACAAAGTGCAATAGATAAAAAAAGACATTTCTGATAACCTTATTTATCTATGATTGACTACTACTGAAAGTACCAAACCCATTTTTATCCTTTTCTTTCTCGAGAACAGACACATGACCTTTTGCTTGCACTCTTATCTTGACAGCATCCTTCTTCTCTTACTTGTATGAGGAGAATCAACAATTATTATCGCTCTAAAAAAAACATTCGTCGTTAAATTTGCAGCCAAATAACTTATTAATTACAGCTATGACATATAACAATTAACAGAGAATCGATGGAAATATCCAGACAACAGAAATGTACAATTTAAAAGACATGATCACGTGCGCTCATTAAAATTTTAGCTTCACATTTGATGCTTATCAACATATTAATGTTCTATTTCAGGTATCCAGACTTCTAGCAAAACCAAAACTTAGATTTTAGTGAGAATGATAAAACACATATATTAGAACAACAAGATGCATTATCTATTGAAAAACGAAAAATCACTAACTTAACGAACTTATCCATGACTCCAAACTTCGCAAATTTACTGAACAATAATCAACAACCATAATTAGCAGAGCAATAAGATTGTCCTCGTTTAATTCAAAAATTGAACTGTGCTGTTTCAAACAATACATTATACTCTTTAATTGAATATGACCCAGCGGTTTACTTAGAAAAACTAACCATCAGATACATTAGCAGGTAGCACCATCAAAAATTATTTCAAACAACAAGCTATCTTCGGCGACAGCGTAATAAATTAAAATTAGAAATAAATAAACAATAGTCATGCACAACATTTCTTCTGATAAACAGTGGTCCCCAAAACGCCAACGTATCAAGACAACAGGAAAGAAATTAAAATTTATTCTCAATTCTTTTGCTTTTACCGTATATTAAATACTTTTTCTTATGAAGGACGAATGACTTTTGATTTACTATTAAAAATCTTCGTGAATAAAGTACATCATTAAAATTAAGTTGATAGTATTTAGGTCATATGAAAAATAAACATAATGTAAAGCGTCCTCATTATCGTATTCGTCTTTTATAATATTATTGATGGTCGAATATATGCTTATTCGAGCACATATCTTTGTGCTCAACATGATAGTCATCGTTACTCGTTATTTTGTGTATGTGAAAAAAATAGTTGTATATCGATCTAATTTACAACACAACTAGAACGATTAGTAACTCAAGATCGTGCAATTTCAGATGAAGCAAAACGAATTTCGCTTATTATCGTCGCTAATACCTTATGTTGCTTCATGATGACTGACGCTCCATCACAACTATCAGCATTCACTAATACGAATGAAAGCAAAAACACAGCAAAAATGTTGTTGTTGATAAATTAGAATATTTTAGATAGGAAAGAGAATATTCAACTTATGGACGAAAAATTAGATCGCATCAATGATAACTGTCAATTAAACAAATTTCGATATGGAACGACAACAAGAAACATTAATAAAACTACTGACTATACTTGAAACGCTAGTTAGTGATTTTATTTAATCAATGATGAGTATTAATCAATCATCGAAAACAATTGACATCCCTTTGAATCTTCTCTATTACAATATTCAACGATAGAGTTTTCGAAGTTTAGAGATAATTGACATTGTTTATAAAGTCGATGCTTCTATTTGTGTTTTTACTGAAATTAGTGAACTTGAAACATATCTCGAATACCTCATTTCAATATCATCCATTAGCATGGAACAAAGAAGTATGAAGGTGTACATACAACAATAGAAGAACATCTGAAAGGATCGAGAATATGCTTTTTTATTGTTGAAAACAGAATTATTGTCGATGCTAGTGGACTCTCTGAAACAATTAAAATAATTGTTATTTACTGCTCAGCGAGTGAGATCATAAGTTTAGACGAATTAGACCCGTAGATCATTGAAAGTAAGATCATTACTGATAATTTCAATGCAACTATCAACGAATAAGGTTTTATATTATCAGATAAAAGAGATAGAAGCTTGGAAAAATGGATAGAAAAAAAAACATTAATATTTGTTACATTCCAACATCATCATATTCTTCAAAACGTTCGAACAGAAGCATCACTTTAACATTTACAAATGTAGAACGAGCAAAAAGAAAGATTCTCAAAGTTGCCATTAATCATCACTGATCAGTAGTGATCACTTGTGACTTTAAAAGTGAAAGAGAACGAAATTAATGATAACTTCTACTAATACTACTTGCAACAGTACAAAGCACAAAACACTGATATGTCAGATCTTGATAATATTCAAGTCCAAACTGAATATCTCGGATTCATGAATAAGTTAGTGATGTTTACAAAAAAGACAAGAGAGCGAATATTATCTTGGGCAGAAATTAACATGATAGTCCTAGTTGAAAAGTTCAGTTTTCGCCCAAGTTGTCTACGTCACATTAGAATTCTATCTATCTAACAAATGATAAAACAACAGAGCGTCTAATATTCAAACATTAGCAGTATATTTTGATTACCAACAGACACACGATAAAATGTGACATCAAGGCCTTGTTGGTAAGCTCGTTAGCATTGACATATCCTTAGGATGATTCAAACTAATCATTTCATGGTTAAATGATCGTCATGCTTATGTCATTCTTGAGGACAATTATTCTACACTGTTATCACCCTTATGCTGGTTTGTTACAGAACACTAGTTTGAGTCTATATCTGCTCATTCCAGTCACATATTTGTTGACAATCTTTATTAAATAGTAAAATACTCCAAGAACTTGGAAACAATGTGACAATTTTTTAATACTGGTAATGCAGATCTTTTATTCACAGATACAAATTTCAGTAGTTGATGTGTATGTGAAGGATTGAAAACTAGATATACTTAAAGAATACAATCATTTTAAGCTTTTCCTTGGACAAATAATATTCTCTTAAAAGATACCTTGCGAAGATGGTTTGTTTTTGGTCTACAGTTTTCCTTATTTTGCTTGTATATTGTGATTATATTCCTTTCTATCCAAAAATCTACAAAGAAGTACTCATGATAAATTTTCGAAACATATAGATATTGATTCATCGCTGTTACTTCTGCTCGAACAACAGATCTTCTTCAAATAGCAAATGAGGTATCATTACAAGATTACGTAGAATGAATTGAAAAATTACTCTTAAATGGCTCACTTTTTTTCTACAACAATCTATTGTATTGCAATTTATTTAATAAGAGAAAACATGATTAATTTCAACATTTCTTTCTTTCGAAGGTAACGAATGAAACATATGCTGATAAGACATCGATCATTGCTTTTTCGATACCTTGAACTTTTATCTATGTGAAATGCGCCAAATTTTGTTTGTTGCTCTCGTCTCTCTTATTTTTTATTCTTTTCATCTTTATTTCATTTTTCCAATTATCTGAATTCTTTCTTTTCACTCTATTTTGTCTATCGAACATGACATCTTATGAATCTATTCTTTCTATTTGTATAAATGATTACCATTCCTGGTTATGTAGATCAAATTGCTGTGAATTCTTACAGTAATTTTTGTAAGCAAAGTTAAAAGAGAAAATGTCAAAAAATATTCTTTGAATTTTGAAAAACTTTCTCATTCTAAAGATTACCAGTTGTGTTGATATATAATATTTTTGAATAAGCTTTCGTTAAATATAAAATTGATTTTTTTATGTTATTTGAAATCACAGCGGTATCTTTTTATGACAAAAAAAAAAGAATATTAATGGATGCTTTGTAGTGTATCAAAACACAAAACTTTGCGCATATAAAAAACTTAACTAGACTAGCTTTCAGAAAAAATTTAGAAGTTGTGAACAGTCTCTTCGAGATATGAGACTTTCACGATATAGACTCTTTCGATGGATAGTGAATATATAATATATATTTTTTGACAGTTTCATATCAGGAAGAGACTTTGTTCAAAACTGCTGAGTTTTTGTATGGAAACTAGTTTATTTAAGATTTCTATATGCGCAAAGTTTCAGATTAAAATTTGATAACTTAGTTAAATTTCGATCAGAATCTAAATCATTCTAGGGTTTTTATTAGAACACTATGTAGTATGTATAGGTAAAAATATTATTGAAATCGAAAGGGAAGTATCTGAAGAAGTTCGCTCGTAATCATTAATGTTTTTAGTCTTCTGATCGGTTTCATCATCAGTAAAAGATCATGGATTAAATCCTACTTTAATTCTTATCTTTGAATGACTGTCTACATTGGACCATGTGAACAAAGAACATACCGATTTTAGTCTTACAGATAAATGAGAAAAAATTTCGAGATATACTCATTTCATACCTTCATCATGTCCTTCTTCGTGTTCTTCTTCATTATTTTCATCATCTTCATCACTAGTTTTTGGTAATAAATCTAAAAAATAAATATTTAAAAATAAATATATATAAAATGAAATAATAATATTTCATTACTATCCATTTTTGATGTCATATAAATTTCTCGAAGTAAATTAAATTCTTCTTCAGCTCCAATATCTTCATGACCAAATGTTTTTTCTGTTGGCCAAACTTCTCTAGAGAAAAAAAAAAAATGGAAAACATAAATATCATTCTATAATTTAATCAATCAATTTCTACCGAGAAGCACGAAATAATGCAATAGCTTCATCTAATTTATTTGTTCGTAATGCATGTTGAATTCGAGCAACAGCCGTAATACTAAATATTTAAAAATTAAAAGTCTATGAAAAAGATCCTTTTCAAACCTTTGATCATCAATAGGAACTTCAGAAAGTGCATCAAATGGACACACATCTGATTTATTAACAGTAACTTCTTCTAAACCTTGTAATAAACATGATAATCGTTCAGATATTTGATTTTGCCATTCTTCTTCTAATTGTTCATTTGGTGGTTCATTTGTTTCTCAAAAAATAAAGTAATATTTTTTATTACATTTTATCTTAATACTTTACGTACCATCATTTTCATTCTTTTTTTTCTTTGTATTTTTCTTTGTGGCTGATTTGCGAGCTGTACGACGACGTTGAACAAAAACATGCTTTATTTTTGATGTATGTTCTTCAAGCATTTTAAGAAATTCATGAGTACTTTCAATAAGATCATGAAGATAAACACTATTAAATAAAATTTAATAGTCTCAAAAAGGCGAGATTTTCTTTTTTTTTCTCTACCTGCTCATTTTCGTATTATCATAATCTTTAAGTAAAATATAAATTTGTTCACGATATTCTTGCATATAGAAAATATTATCTTTGAAAAATAAAACGAAGAAGATGAATTTTTATATTAGTCAAGACATTTATTTACTTTTGATAATCGTTGCAGCACGAACAATAACTTCATTAGGATTTGTTAACATTGATTTAACACAAAGAATATATTCTTTAAAAGCACCAAAGCCTATTTGTAATCTTAATTACAAAAAAAAAAAGATTTATTTTTCTTTCGAAACAACTAAAAAGTGGACATTTTCTACCGTTTTGCCCAAAGTTTTGCTTCAGGTTTATCAATTTTAATCATTTCTCTATAATGATCATTTTTTGTATGAAGTAAATGAAATGTATTCATTTGTAATGTTTCACTAAATAAAAAATATTTATTTTTGTCTATGAAATATTATGAAACAAAACCTTATTCGATCAATTGATGTATGTGCATGTCGATTAAATTCTGTAAAAAATCTTATTGCCCAAAAAAAATTTGTTTCATCACTAAGTAAACATGTAGATTTAATAATCATATCCTAAGATTAAAAAAATTCATTAAGAAATTATACATATATACAGTGATTTCCAAAAGTATTCAACCATATTTATATTAAATTTTTCTCACGAGGCTAATAACAATCAAAATAGTGATTTGTATAGAGAATTTTCAAAGATGAAAGTGATTGCTGGTTTTACAGGAATAGGGTCTTATAAAAACTTGAAATCAAAATCTTTCATTTACTGCAATTCTGTTTGAATTATTCAAAACGATAGAAAAAAAAAACTATTCTCTACAAAATAAAACGTCTTTCAGCTTTAGATAACGTTTTCGACAGAGATACATCAATCTTACGAATGACACAAAAATGATGTTTCTATACGAAATAGAAGAGAAAAACGATTTTTATGCCTTCCGTAAGATTGATGTATCTCGGTCAAAAAAAGTCGTAGAAAACTGAATCCTATCCTTCAAAAACTAGCAATCATTTTGATCTTTAAAATTTCTCTGACCGAAAGATATGGCGGGTATACAGCCGTTTAAAGTAACGTTACAATGATTTACGGTGATCTGTAATGATTGACTTGAGTTCTTGTTGAAAATAAAATTTTCTATATAAATCACTATCTGAATCCTTATTAACATTAATAGAAAAAAGAAGTTGATAATAAATCAGGTCGAACAATTTTAGAAAACAACTGTGTATATATAAATAAAAGTCAGAAAAAAAAACAAGTACCCTTGCACGAGGCATAAGTATATTATAACAATTATCTAGGAATGCTAAACAAAATTCTCGAAGAAATAATCGAATGCCTAATGCTGAATGATGATATTGAGAATCATCTAAATCATTTTTAACAGGTGCACGATTTTTTGGTCGACGAAAACGACGTTTTTCTCGATCAAATTCCATTGCATTAAGACTTTGTAGTGGTCGATGACAAATAAGTTGATTTTCTCCAATACCTTTTGCATTACACATAATATATGTAGCGCCGCCAAACGTTGATCGACTATTATTAAAATATAAAAAAATTGAATAACAATTACAAGTACATGAGTTTTTTTTTCTTGCCTTGCAGTTAATTTGTTTAATTGTTGTTTTTCAGCTTGTTCACGTTCATAAAGCAAATCGAGTGTTCTAAAAAGAGAAATCAATTTTCATAAGTTCAATGAATACATAATTCGATCATTTTTTCATTGAATAAATGAAACATAGTTAAAAACAATAGTAATGGTTTTATAAGAAATTCATACGAATCAATAATAACAATATTATATTTTGATTAGTAGTAATTTCAAGTTGTGTATGTTGATAAGAATCAAGTTAATTAACTGGTAAGAGGACTATACTCATTGCATACTCAACTACAATTTTCATATTTTTATTAAACATATATTTTAATAGAAGTTTTAAATTTCTAAGGAATTCAAGCTTAAAAACATTTATTTTTAACTTACAAAAATTTGACTGATAAAGAAACTTCCGCAGAATGTTCTCTTCCGATTTCAATGATTTTTAGTATCCTTATAGATACTACATAGTGTTTTATTTAAAAATCCTAAAATCATTTGAATTCATATCGAGATTTCGTAGTGACGCATCACTATATATTTCCAAGAAATTATTTACATAATTGTAATAGTTAAAAATCTATTATAACTTACTCATTATTCTTTTCTCGTTGTTTTTTTGCTTGTTGTTCACCTGTATAAGCCAATACTTGTGCAGACTATATGAAACAAAACACAAATATCTGTAATTAAATAGCAAAGAAAATTGTTTTTACATACTTGTTCTCGTAACATTAAAACAACAATTTCAAGAATATTCATAATACGTTCATCTCCTTGAGCCTTATTACCACAAAATAATATTAAATTTTCCATATTACTCTTATGAATTGACCTTTAAATATTTAAATTAAAAAATAAAATTAACAATTTAATATATTGCTTTTCTTTCTTACCATAGAACAAGATCATGGGCATTAATATCACTTTCTTCTGATATTTGTCTTTCAGATTTTATTGAAAGAATATTTCGTACAAGTGTAAAAACTGCATGTAAAATGAAATCATCTTCATCTGATCGATCAAGCCAATTCTGAATAATAAATAATAAATAAAAATCAATTATATAATTATTTAAAATTTCGCAAAAAAATAAATCAACTAAACTATATCAAGTACGGGTTGAACTTTATCAACAAGAAAATCAAAGAGTTTTTCATTTGCTAAATTCTTCAAAAAAAAAAAAGAAAATAAATATATTTAAAAATTATACAAATAATAAATTTTTATTTTAATACAAACAGTTTTTGTTTTTTGTAAATGAGATTCAATTTTTAAATAAACATTTGTTAATGTTACATCTTTTGGTAATTTTCCATCGAAACATACCAATGGAGGTTTTGTTAAATTAACGAGTAATCTAAATAAATAATATTTCGAATGTAACCTTTCCTCTTAAAAATCGATCTTCAGATAGATGTATTCAAATCGCATGAAATTTCCAGTCTTATATCATGTGGATACTTTCATAAATAGTTAACCACAAAACATACAAATTTCTGAAAAAATACTTTCGCCTGTAGCATTTTGTAGAGTTCGTTGAACTAATAATATTGACAAAAAAAAGCATTCAAATTTACTGAATAAATCATGATGCCAGAATCAAAATACTCAAAAATGTCAACTGTCATCCAGAAGCAGTCAGGAATTACCTAAGCTTTTGATTATTTTTAGTCTAACACCATGATTTATTGAATAAATTTCAATATTGTTTTTACCAAAATGAACAGTGCAACTAGCTCTACAGATGAGAAAATCTTTTGAGAACTTCGATTTTTTGTGCGGTTGAATACCCATGAAATTCTTACTTTTTATGCAAGAAAAAATGATGACAAGCTCAATACCTCTGCAGTTGCACAGGCTCTTTCAAGAATTCTAGGATGATAAGCAGAGAAAAAAGACAGAAAAACATATTCTACTTTTTCTGATGGCACTATATTTTTCTCAAGTAGATGATGACAGAAGTTATCAAAACTTATGAGAAAAAATGAGGTACCACATAAAAAATCATGACATTTATGAAAGATCTGATATCGAGTTATCGTTCTGTGCATTTATTTGAATTTCGATGTTTTTGAATAAAAATTGACGTTTTTTTTTAAAGGAAGGACTTAGTTTTATTTACTTGAGAGCATGATGAATAATTTTTGCATCATGTTTACTATTCAAATGAATAAGAATAGGTATAAGATCATTTTCTATTATTTTTGATTCGAGCATTTGTAACCGTGCATCTTTTCGTTCATTTTCATATCTAAGACAACGAAGTAGAATACGTAATGCATCTAAATATAAAGTCAGTTAAAGTCTTTAAAATAAAATCTTTTTTTCTTGTGACAAACCTTCACAATCATCATCTTTTAAGTAAGTTTTACCATCGAAATAACCAAGTGCACCACAAGCTGTCTGAATTTGATTGAAAGACGACATATTATCGAATGACGTATTATACAAATGAAAAAAAAATAGAATTGTTAATTTTTTAAGAATGGTTTTAAAGATTCTATCTGATTGGTAATATTTCGATGTCGCCGAATAGATAATAAAGATGTCACTGTTTATAATTAAATGATCAGAGTAAAGGAGGGGGGGGGGGCAGGGGGAGGGAGATAGTTGAACTTTTTAATACATGATACATTTTTTAACAAATCAATTAGATGAATATTCTATTATTTTTAAATCAAGATATATGACAACCAAAGTCTTAAATTTTTATAGACAAGTTTTTGTGGTAATTTGACTTGAATTCAAGCAAGTTTTATATCGTCTCCCTAAGATTCATTGATCCTGTCATATCGAAACTTGCCTGATTACTTTATTCGATTCCAACGCACACACTTGATTGAATTCACAAAAAATAAATAACGCATTGCTTATATGTTCAGTCAGAAAAGTAAATAGTGGTTATTCATTTCAATCTTATTATAAATTTTTGTATTTTGTTGTGCGAACCTGTTATATATATATATTAAATGTACTTTATTGGATCTCATGAAATAAAAGAAATAGTATATTGTCACATGTGATTGAAAAATATACATAAAAAAACATCTGTTTTTATGCTAGGTTCTAAGAGAGATGAGGCGAAACGATTTTTATTGACTTTGCGGATCTCTGATAAAGATAAATATCCAAGCAAACCTTGTGTAATATTCGTATCGCAGAAAAATACAGCTACTCTTTTTATTTAACGAATATATATTTCAAGTTTGAGATTATTGTTAATAAGAGCAAAAGCATTCGCTACAGAGCATTCGTTATTATATAATTTGTACATCTATAAAGATTTTATTGAAACTAAAATATTAAAATTGTGTTTTTTTAATTGTTGAATTGTTGTCTGGATAAAGTCAACTACTTTTCATCATTATTAAACGAAACTTGAGAATAAGAATTCCTTTCAAAACCATGTCATATTTATAATTTTCAAAGTAAACGAAGTTTGAAAAAATTTAGTTGAGTTATCATTATAGAAATCGTTTCTAATACTTCTCTGCATATTATCAAAAGTTCATTACTCATACCAGAGAGTTTGATCAAAACAATCAATAAGTATCGTTGTAGAAGTATCTTCAGCAATGTCGAATAAAAAGAAAAATTTTACACAGAAAATTATATCGGTATAAATATCTATCATCAGAAAACTGATCGAAATGATTCAATTACACACAATAGTCTATGTTTGTTCTCCTGTAATCTAAAATCCATTGATAAGTTAATTATAATTGAATAATATTCTATTATTATTGGTGGCCATTTGTGTTTTAAAGTCACGAAATCATTAACGTTTTGGAAGCAACAATTAGTCAAAGATTGTAAAAATGAAACAAACAAACAATAGCATAAAAGCATGAGTGTTGACTTGAGTTTACCAGTAAATAAATTACAACAAGTATCTCAATAGAAACATCATATCATTATTATATTGAAAAACCTTAAACATAAATTACAACAAATATTTTCATTATTCATTAAGATTTGTTGATATTCATGAAATAAAAAACATGATAAATCTGTTTTTTTTAACATTGTTGAGTAAAAAATGCTTTAACATCTGGATAATGTTGTCGTCTTTTCATTGTATTTAATCGATGACATATTTCACATAAACGATATTNTTTTCTAATTTTTGTTGTCCAAGCGAATTGTAGACAGAATTTACCGAAGCATAAAAACCACGTGTTTTGTCTAGTGGGACATGTTGTCTACCACATTTTGGACATCTACCATCAAAGCCTATCATGGGTCTTTCACATTCCAGTGCAAATAACCCTTCTTCTTCGCATTGAAGATAAGCTTTGATGGTATATGAGTCTTTGCCAAATTGTACAATTTTGCCCAGCATTTCATCAGCGTTCATGTTGGCGCCAGTTATTGGTTGACTTTTGAAACTATTAGAAGTACCTGTACAAAGATATCAGTATATGCAATGATAAAATCAAAACAGGAATAATAATTACTACGTCTATCATCGTCAATCCGAGAACGATTCTGATCATATTGTGGGTTCATTGAGTTATCGTTACTACCACTATTTTGAGGATTATAATAGGATGGCAATTCTATTTACAAAGAAAATGTAAGCGCTAGAATAAAGGTGGTGCGAGGGTTCGTTTTAACACTCACCTACTCCTCATATTTATATCATTGTATATATTCTACATAACTTTCAGTACTACTTTGTAAATGAAACACTTATATTGCCACTTATGGAGTAAATTAGTACTCTGATTTAATAGATAATCTATTTCTTGTTCTCATTTGACAACAATTATCGATATCTGACTAAGAATATTATTCAACTATATGTCTCTTCGTTATAAAATTCGTTCAATTTGAAGAGTTCATCGGAAAAAAAGATAATTTTTATGATTGAATGGAGAAAAATGGATTAAAAACTAATCAAGTTTTCTTATAAACAGTTGATTATTAATTTTTTCATTATTTAACAAATCCGTGACGTTTTGATTGTTGTGAGATTATAAAGAATCATCTTGACTAACACATAATAACGAACAGCGAAAAAGGATTCATGTGTTCATGTGCTGAAAATGGTCTTCAGATTATTTCGAGAATCAATAACAACACAGATTCAACAAGACAAGAGGAACATTTTCAGAGAGGTTCAAAAATACTACGACTTCATTTTTGAATACTTCTTCTGCTTACCACAACTCAATTCAGATATTTAATTGACCCTACAAACATGTTATAACATTGCGAAGAACTTTCAAGGCAACATTTCCAATGAATGTTTCTATAAGACGCATTGAGAGAACTGCTCTGATAATACAGTGGCACATTATGAGCTGATGGTTTGGATGATGACATATCTAAAAAAGAAACTATAGCTTCACCAGTTGACTCACAAGAAGATATGTTGTGATGCCTTGTTAGAATTGATGGTTTAATTTAAATATTGTCCTCTTATTTTGCTTACAACGAAACTTTCCCAGTTGTAATGACTCTTTTGATCTCGCATTGGACCTTCGAAGAGGTTTCTGTAGGATTAGAAAAATTCTAAAAGGGTTTGTGCTCATGGACCTCAGAAGCCGATTTATGGTTTTTTTATTAAAATTTTCGATATGACTTTACCTATTTACTGAAAAATCAAATGATGAAATTTCGATCTGAAATTCAATCCATAAATAGATCTAATGACATCTGGCATATCCTGAAAGTTTCAGCGCAAAAAAATGTTCTTTTGCTGAGAAATTGAACTTCCATCTAAACTCGATTTTTATAGCGTGTCTGTCACAAGCAATGTCAATATCTCGACAAAGAAACGTCTTTTTTTTGGCTGAAACTTCAAGGATATTTCACGATTCGTTAGATCTATCGATGGGTAAAATTGCAGGTCAAAAATTCTGCAAAACGGTTATAACTTGGCACCAAAGGTTCATGGGCATGAATCTTTTAAAACTTTTCTTGTCTTACTCAGGCTTCCTTCTGGGATCAATATGAGCGCAAACGGCGTGTTACAATTTTGGTAGCTTTCTTGTTAATGAAAAGTTGTAATTAAAACATACTTGGTTTAGATGCCGACGTTGTAGTTTGATATAATTGATCTTTGAACAGCTTTTTTAGTTGATCAAATGTTGGTCGTTGATTAGATAATTTATTCCATGTTTTAGTAATGATATCCCAATACTGTGGACTACAATTTGTTGGTTTAGGTAGTATATCCCCATTTCTAACTCGTCGAACGACATCATCATCACTTTCGATATTAGTCCAAGGTATAGCACCTCGAGAATATGCTTCCCACATTAATACACCCATGGAATATACATCCGATTTTTCTGTATAATCATTTGCTGTTACATTTGTTGAAAGTATTTCTGGTGCACAATACCGTTTGGGAATAATGTTTAATGTTGTCCTTGCCATAGTTGTTGTTTGACTATAAATTTTACTATAACGACTAAGTCCAAAATCTGCTACTTTGACTACATTGTTTCTTGGATCGTTTTCGTCAAAACGAAACACAAGTACATTACGACAAGCTAAATCACCATGGACCACATCATTTAATGCTAAATAACTCATTGCATCAAGGACTTGACAAAATATCTCAATCAAAATTTTTTCGTCAATTGGTTTTTTTCGCTCGGTCAGAAGTTCATAAAGACTTCCTTCAGATGCATATTCTTGCAACAATATTATAGAATTTTTGTCACCATCGTCTTCATGTACCAGACCAAATGTTCGAACAATATGTGGATGACGACTAAGATTAACATAGAACGAAGCTTCTTTATTGGCGCGTGCACCATCAATTTTTAACAATATTATCTCCGGACAGCCAGCATTGCTTGGTAACCATTCTGCAGAATAGATAGTTTTTCCAAATGTTTGAAATAACGGTCGACCTTTTTTCTTTTTTACGTCCACATCAAGAGTATATTGGAAATTTTTGTTATGCAATGAACTTTCAAAATGATCGACCATTTTTTTTATTGCATAATTTGGAACTAAGTGCTCTAGTGATATCTGTTGGTTCGTAATAGGACTTGTACCATTTTTTCGTATCCATTCTTCGATGGCTTGTCTCTCGTATGTATGACCATCTTGTGCCATGACAGGATTACGAAATAGTTCTAATGTAATGGGACATAATAGTGCATCCTCCGGTGTTTTCATTGATTGTCTTAGAATGTTGAAGTTCAATATCTAGAAAAGTCTAGTCAAACATGTAATGAAACATGCGAACATTTTACGTGTCAAAAAGCGCATCTTCTAAAGTGTTATAAAAAATGTTTCCGTTGCGAGACAAACAAATTGATGAAAATTGATGATTTGAGACTTTCTTTTTGTTGGAAATTTTTTTCTATCTCGTAAGAGCCTGAAGTTGTTCGTTACTTATCTGCCCCAGAGAACAAGTAAAAAATATGCAAACGAAATGAATAGGAACACTATTTACAATCGTGTGTTGACGATCAATACAGAAAAAAAAGTTTTTTTCACCGTTGTTTCTTTTCAGCTTTTTCTATGCATATTTACCAACTGTATTACGACAGTCAATATGAAAACTGCGGAAACGCGGATAACTCACGTTGATAGTAACGATCGGAGTGGTAGCTTTGTTCCTATTCAATATGGTGTAACTTCGTTATCTTTATGATGAAAAACAAATAGCACTTAATAGTAAGCATGCCATAGAATGGTTAAACTCATCAAAAACAATAAGACTCTCGTGACTAGAATCCCCCAGGTTGGTTCTGAACCTGAACCCGGTCGGATCTGAATCAGAAATTCTTCTCTTAACCGAATCCAGGTTCAAAAACTTTGGACTGAACGTGCTCAAATCATCTTAGAAATACATAGAGTGCGCTAGTCACCGAGTACAAAAACCCGGAAAAAAGTATGTTGTATCTTCGGGCTGACGATCCAATTTCTATTAGAAAAATTCATTGAAAGTATCAAAGTAAAGTTCAAAAATTTCGAACATGACAGGCTCTACTTGTAACAGGTAATTAAATATTGTACGACTATTTTTAGAGTGTTCGCAAAGATTTTTTTCCGGCTAAAGTCATATAATACTTATTAATTAAAACAATACATTATATCACAAGTGAATGTCTAGAAAACCGATCTCATGCAAGCAGCTATTATTAATATCCTCAAATTCTGAATAAATGAAAGTAGAAAAATGTTGAAAGGGTGCTTAGCAGATATAGATACAACTTTTTTCTTGGTGAAATCTACAACACTCTAACATGAAATTCTAAGATTGACTTGTCCACTGGAAGACTTTATACTTCATATAGCAGAGTAAGTATTTATCGACTCTCAAGATACCAAAACACGATCAACCGGTTAGAGAGATAAACTTCTTCATAGCGGGTAGTCAATAGGTGTCATTCAACTATAATAAAATTCAAAAGTGCTTGCCAATGTTCATTGGAAATTTGTTTCTATTCCTTTATTTTATTTATAGCATAAGAGTATAATCTAAGTGAACATAATTAAGTACAAAAATATCAACAATCAAATAGATTCAAATGATGTTCATTACTAATAAAATCACTGAAAAGTCTCTGACCAATAATTTTTCCTACAAAAGCTGCACGAATAATTTCAGAAAGCTTTTCTAAAACAGTTAAAAAAGAGTTTTTTATGAACTTAAATCGATTTTGAAGATTAAAACATAAAATTCGTTGAAAATGAATATTAAATTTCTCACAAAAAAACAATTTCTTTAAAACATTTTATCAATCAATCAACGACATAACGCTTGAGAATAATATATTTGGTGTAAATGATAGAGTTTTTGTGTTGGAAGAAATTTAAATACATAAATATATGTATATATGTAGTATAAAATCAGAAATCTATAATACAACGAGAAATCTAAATTGAACATTCAAATTGTCGATATGCAGATGAAGTTTTTAGATACATTCTTGAACAATATTTTCGGATGCTATATTTATGTATATTAACAATTTGTAAGTTGCCAGGAATTCGAAATTAGAAAAAGGTTTCTTTTGTCAGTTGAATAGAGCTCGTCAAATAATCTATCGAAAATGTTATTTTGACATATTCAAACGATGCTTTTAAATTTTTTAAAATTTTAATCATGATGTAGTTAGAAAAAACATGGTGCATGCTTTTTGAGAAATATTGTTCGATTGTTGAGAAAATCTTTCTTTTTTGATATCATAGCAAATAAAGTCATATATATATATCGATCTGTCTTCTAAGATTTTAAACATAAAAAACTTCAGTTTCGAAAGAAACGAATATCATATTCAGAATCAGTACAAAGATTTGTATCGAGCAGTATATTCAATACTCAAAACTAATTTTCGTCATATTTTGACCTTGAGTGTAAGAACGGATATTTGACGAAAATTAATTTTGAGTATTGAATATACTATTCGATGAAAATTTTTGTATTCGTTCTGAATATGATATTCGGTTTTTTTTTCTAACTGAAGTTCTGACGGCCAAAATTTCTAAATACCAGCCTATACGAAGGACATTTTTCTATCATGTTAAAAAAATTGATTTTCTCAATAATGAAACAATATTTTTCAAAAATCACACAACATTTTTTTCTGAACTATATGATGGGTAAAATTAAAAGAAACATTCGGATCAATATTGAGACTTGATATCTTTCGCATATTTCAAGTTTTATAGACTTCTCTGATACTTGTCAATCTAGTTTCTCTAAAACATCATCTGAATATGTTAAAAACAACATTTTTATAGGTTACTCGATGAGCTCTATTCAACTAAGGCAAAAACAATTTTCTCGAGTTTCTAATTGCCCATACCTTATCTTCATTTTAGATATCTCTCTATTTCATGAGCGTTTGCTTTTGTGCTACATATATATAGTTTTAAGTTTTCTTCAATGGACAACTTTTATATTTTATATGGAAAATATTAGATAAAAAACTTCTTTCAAAGTTTAATATAAAGGAAAATATCTGTACACTATCATACAATGATCAAATTTCGATTTCTTCTTATATAAATCGATTTCGTATAGTATCGGTCATATATTTATTTTTCAATTAAAAAGATAAATTATAAATTCGATAGTCTCAATCACGCTCGCATATATATATGTGTATATGTATAAATCATGATCAAAACACAATTTACATTCGTCGTTGTACAATAGCGAAACCAACAAGATATAGTTCAATTGGATATTCATTACTAAATAAACGTAAATCATATATCGATAACCATGGTGTTCGTTGTGTATAATCTGCAAATATTCTATTTGATATTTGTCCATCACAAAAACGTACACTATTTAATGATGACATCTCCGGTGTACGTGGCGGTGATAATTCAATAATAATCTTTTGGAAATTAATAAGTTCAATAACATAAATAAGCATATTTTGTTGATATATACGTCCATCAATCCATCGACCTAAAAGTGAATTAAGTATACGAAAATTAAAAATTCGATTTGATCCAAGAAATGAATCAATATGTGCAACAATAATAAAATCATTAAGAGGTAAAATAGTTTTAATTGTTGCCACATATGACAATGAATATTGTGTTTCAATACGATAAATTAGTTGATATTCATCATTTGTAAATACAGAAAATGAGTTATATTGATATGATGCACGAAAATCTCGTTTAATAACATATTCTTGACCATTGATAATGCTAATAGTTATTATTAAACAGACAACTAGTGAGAAAATCGACATTTTTCATTAATATCACTTACAGTGTAATAGGAACAACTTCTAGATTTTGGTGTTTTGTTCTTTTAGACAATTATTCTTTTTTTTCTCATTCTTTATTATTGATTGACATTAACAAACAAACTCGAACGATCAGATATCATAAAAAAAACTGCTGATTGACAAGTTTTCTATTTTTTTTCTTTTCTAAATAAATATAAATACTATGAAATATGGAAGTTATATAACTTTGAAATAATTCGTATGATATATTTGATAACGATATGAAGACAAAAGGAAAAATGTGGACAAATATTTGTATTCAAATAATGAAAAGTATGCCAATTGGATAATTCCATTTTTAGAGTATGCACTTTTTCAGGATAAAAAATAAAAATCTTGAGACGGATATCCAACAATTATCGTCTTGAAAGAAAATTTTCTTTTTTCATTACTTAAGTATTACTCGAACTTCTATAAAATAAATAACAAAAAAATTATTTTTCTTTTTAATCTCTTCTGTTCTATTTTCAATTGTATTTACGTTGAAATGCTATAAATAGAAACAATATGATTTTGAATTTTTTTTTTCGTATTTCTTTTCTAATAATAAGTCGTTTAGTTTTATTATTATTTATCAAATAGTTTTTTTTCTTTTCAATTTGTTTAGTCATATTATTGAAGCCATAAAATAGACGTTTAAGTAATAAAATGATTGATGTAGTGTGGATTGTCGATCTGTCAAGAGAATAACAACAATCGACTCTATCTACGTGGAAAGTTTATTTCATTAAGATGAATGACAAAGAGAATAGTTACATGTCAACTTCTTCATAAAAATTAGTAGTTTGAGATCTTTATTTAAAGTCATTCATTACAATTTATAATCATTTGTAAAGAATAACAAAACCTAAATTCTACTTATTCACAATATGGCTATAATTAACATAGTTGTATGTCGTCGAAATTCTTCATGTATTATTTTTTTCCTCACATCTATCTAAATAAATGAACCATCGCCCATTGTACATATAACCTTTTATGTCCTTTTTTTCTTCTTTTGCCTAGTGTAACAACAAAATAAAACGAGAGTTATGTTGAACAGAAATGATACACACGCTTATTTTAAGCGTTGTCGTTGTCTTTCTTTGTCATTTCATCTCATAGGATAATGCACACATACACACACACACATAGAAATAGCGAAATACAACACGCACAATGCAATGAACGTGAAAGACTGATGGTGCAAAAGACACGCCTTTTGTGCAAATAGAACATACAAAAAAAAAGACAAAAAAAAAAAAGAAAGGAAAGAAATCGCTGTACATATGGATTGAAGAAGAAAGTGAAAATTGATTGATGCTTTTACATGATCGATTAGTTAAAATTGTTCTTTTTTTCTTATTTTTTTTTTCTTTCTTTAAATGCTTGAAGCATTGTGCCTCAACAAAACAAAAGGAAAAAAATTTCCAAAAACACAAAGAAAACGTTTGAGGAAAAAACAAATCGATCGACAAGTTCCGGAAAAGAATAGAACACAAAAAAAGATCCATATCATCACCGAGACGGATGTAATGAAGATGAATGATGATATTGTCCGCCATTAGTCGTACGATTATTATTTATTGAATAATCAACTAAATCCATTGGTTTTATTGTTGTTGTTGATGATGATAGATGAAGTAAATTTTCATTCGGTGATGTTAACGTATTTATAATTGGTGTCGGAAATTTAGTTTCATTTGTATGATAATGATATAAAGTAGCTGTTGGTGATGATGATGATTTTGTTGCCGATGAACGACGTGAATCAAGAATATTTTTTACAGTTGAATCACTGGTACCATTAGATGACCCACAAATATTATTATTACTGTTCAAACTAAATATAAATTAAAGATAAATGTTTTTGCATTTTTTTTATCAAATAAAATTACCGATTCGGTGTTGTTGACAAATCTTTATTATTTGATACTGTTGTTTGTGGTTGTATAAATGAACCGAATTGTTGAAAAAGCATTTGTGCTGTCCATGATGAATTCGAATTATTTAAACCATTATTTGTTGAAAGAAATGATGATGATGGATGTAAATTATTTCCATTTTCATCAATTTTCCCATTGGTTGCTGCTAATAAATTAATTGTTGATGGTTGTGGAAGAATTTGTTCATTTGGCGTAAGATCTTCATCAGATATATCTGAATATGCTGGTGAAGATGATATCGGTGGTGGTGATGTTGGAATTTTTGTATTTATAATATTTTGTTCTTTTTTTACTTTTATATCAGGATAAGAATTTTTATTCACATTTACTTCATCTTGTATATGTAATAGAAAATGATCAGCTTGTTTAACGGAAGTTTTTAAATCATCTTGATCAATTCTATTTTGATTATCGACTATAGTTGTTTCATTATTATTTAATTTACATCTACAAAAAAAAAAAATTCTTTTGATTGATTCATTCATTTATGATTACAAGCAGACCTTGTAGAATTTGGTGATAAACTTCGTTCAGTATTATTTAATGATGATGGTAGAACAAGTTTCGATGATATTTGTGGACATGGCCAAGATAATGATGAATTTTCTATTGTTTTTAAATTTGATGATGATATATGATGTTCAGGAGAAGAACGTTTTGATGATGGTGGTGATGAACGACGTACATAATCAGCAACATTAGCAAGAATATGTGCAACATCTTCTTCATCACGTGTATTTGCTTGTGGAATAGTAGGCGGTATTACATCAGTCTTTTTATGTGCATCACTTAAATGATAACTAAGTGCTATATTTGAAGCAAAACGTTTATGACAATGAGATTCTGAACATGAGATTAATTGTGGTTCGAGATTCGATGATATATTCGTCGTTGTTGATTCTGATGAAAAAAATGTCTGTTGATTATTTGTTCGATATGGTGATGTTAATGGTGATGAATTATTAATTGTTTCATCATTTATTGATGTTGAAATATTATTTAAACGTTTTGATTGTCGAGATTTAATATTATTACGAAGTTTACGATCATCAAGTCCGATTGAAAGATTATTTGATGATATTTGTTGAGTTAATGATACTAATTGCTGTTGTTGTTGTTGTAGTTGTGGTTGTTGATTTGAGCATCGAGTGTTACCACCGGCACCACCCGTACGTTTTGTTCGACTAGTTTTACTACTACTACGAGCATCATAATCACTTGTTGGTGATTCACATGTTAATCTAATTTATTTAAAGAGAAAAGAAAACGTTTTTTTTTTTCTTTTGTATTTTTACTTTTACCTCGGGCAAGCCCAATCTTGTTTAGTTGAATCGAGTAATGTGCCAACATAAGTTTTTCCTCGCCATGTTACATTAACAACGAGTACACCTGAAAAATACAATTTATAATTCCGTTATTAACAAGGTTAAATCTTAAGGCATATACATATATAAATAAGTGTAAAATAACTAATAAAGCAAAAGAAAAGGTGTTTCATTTTTTTTCCCTTCGTTCTTCTTTTTCACAAGTATTACCGATGAATAATTAATTTCATATTTAATATATACCACTATTAGTTAGGTGAAAAAATACAAATGACTTCATGCATATCATCGAAAAAAAACAACAACAATTTCTGTTCATTATCATAGTAAAAATACACACAAATAATATATTCTGTTCTTTGTTTAATAATAATAAACTTCAGTAGTTCTATTCTGTTATAATTATTAATATTAACAAAAAAAAAAAAAGCGAACGTCAACATCTGTTTGGTTTGATTATTTATAGTAGATGTGTCATCACCTAAGCGCTCATGGATGTCATTAATATTATACCGTACTACTAGGCTTTTTTTTATTTGATTACTATTATTGCTTACCGCTGTCGGTTTCATTCCAAACGATGCCCTCCAAAACGACGCTTGTACCCTGACAGAAAAGAAAAGAAAAGAAAAAAAAAGGAATATATTATTGAGAGGAAATGAGATTTAACGAAAAACAACATACGGGCTCACAAGGACCGAGATGATCAGGTTCAGTTGCCAAACCAATAGAGACTGTTTCGACACAGGCATCTACTTTGCTTGAAGACGAATGCTTAATAAAACAAGCAAAAGAAACATATAATAATAACGTTTTCTTCTTAATATATATATAAGATCAATTTCATCAGCAGTGGCTGAGTAAATAAAAAAGAAAAGGAAAGAAAAATGCGGAATGAAAATAACTATTGTGAAATCTCGAAGAATGAAATTAACAACTTAACTTACATTAGAATCATCTCGTTTGAAACGTTTTGTTCCAGAAATATCATCAATATTTCCAGTTAAATCATTATTATTATTATCAATTGTTACAGAACGTTTTGTTGCTTGTTGTTGTTGTTGTTGTTTACCATTAAATGCAGGTGATGATGGTCGACGTGTAGCTGTTGTATTCGTTAGAGAAGTACGTTTCAAACGTTGAGTATTCGGTGTCGAACGAGAATTATTATCCTCCTCCGACATATGTGATGAAGTAGAAATAGAATTATTTTGTTGTTGTTTTGTTGTATGCCGCTTGATTTTAAGTACGAGCGGTGATGACGACGAACTATTGTTCATGTCATTTTCATTTGATATTTGAGATTGTTGCTGTTGTTGGGATTTCGATGATGTTATTGTTGTCGGACGTTGTTCGATGAGAAGATTCATTGTGTGATGACGATGACGAGGCGGCTCATGCTGTTGCCTTACTTGGTCTTTGTATGTGTATGTGTGTGTGTGTATGTGTTTGTTGGGTGGTCCTATAACCGGGCAGAGTGAGAGAGAGAACAATAACAAAAGCACAGACACACACAGAGAGAGAGAAAGATGAAGAAGAGGAAAATAATGCACGTATTGGCAATTAAGGACGAGCTTGGATTAGAAGAAGACGAAGAAGAACAAGAAAGTCATATTGTGGACTGCTGCTGTTGCTGCTACGATTTATTCCCTTTCCTTCTTTTTTCTTCTTTCTGTCGACGGGTCAGTCTATTTCACATTTGTGAAGAACAAAGAAAATATTAACATGACGAGAAGAATAAGAAAGGACCGTTTGTCGTTCTGCACACACACACACATACTCTCTCTCTCTTCAGGGCTACATTTGCTTACAGAGAGTGATGATCGTCGTCGTGTCGGTTTTTTCTTTTTTTTGTTTCTTCTTTTTCCTATTCTTTTTCGTCTCCAGAGAAATGAATGTGCCGATGTATAGGGGGATATATTTTTCTTCTTCTTTCCTATCGTTCGTTCGTTCGATCTCGTCCGAAGAGAAAAAAAAAAAGAAAAAAGGAAAAAAAAAATGTGGGCTCTCTCACTCGTCTTTCTGATGTCTATCTTATATGTGCATACACTCGCGCGTTTATGTTATTGAAGGAGTTTTGGCCGGGCACACGTTCTTTGCTCGTTCGTTTGCTCGCGCTTTCTTTCTATATATTTCTAGCTAACACGCAAATGGATTCGAGGTCTACATATGCCATTGCTCTTGCTCTCTTCCGCTTCTTCATCTACTCATTTCCATCTCATCACCGTCATTGTCGACAAGCTGCATCGGATTATGACGGGAAATTCGTAACTATATACTAACTACGATAAGCTCATGTCTATGTCTATGCATGTGATCAAAGAAACATTCAAATTTCTTCTTTTCTTATTCTCTCTTTCTTTTTTTTGAAGAGATTCTCAAAACGTATTGAAAGAAGCCTTGTTTTTAATTGACATCTCGATTTCTTTCATTTCAATGGTGCAACCTGGTCAATATCGAAAAAAAACCTAAATCTGATATTGCTTCCGATCTTGTCGTTGTCACAATCAGTATATATATATATATGTATATATATATATAGGTACTATGTAAATATGTCTATTAGTCGCCGCAGCGACAGCTTGTATGCCGATAATGATGTTTTCGAAACTATATGCTTGTATACATAAAGAGAAAAGAGAAGTGATAGTTTCTATTTATATAACCTTTTCTCTTAGACAAGCTATTTGACAGATGAACTTCACATCAATTTTGTTGTCCTCATAATCGTACTTGACAGTATGGAAGCAATATTATATGTATATATACGTATCGAATTGCTTGGTCTCTCATACAAATCGATGTATGATTTTAATGTGAATATATACGTGTGCGATGATTGTTTGTCACTATTCAATGTAACATTGATCATAATCGAAAAAAAATGTGAAGAACGGAAATTGCATAATGTCAAGAAAATTTCCTATTATGAACAAGCACGCACACCTCATTGACAAAAGAGGTTGGATAATACGATTGACTTGACTTGCTTGACAGAAGATTAAAAAGAAAAAAAAGAAAACTCTATCCACTTGCATTAATAATGATGTCATCATCAATATTCAAAATATTAAAAAAACCTCTGATTCATCATGATTCTTTTTTCTTCGTTATTCACATGACAGAAGAAAATGATTTTAAGTGAGCCAATTGAAGGCTACATACACATTCCTCCTTGTCGTTAACATATATACATACACACACATATATATATTCTTTTTTTTTCTTGTTTTTTCTTATTGTTTGCTTGATGATTATACAGAAATAATAATAGTAGTAGTACTAGTTATAGTAGCAAAGAAAGGAAGAAAAAAAGAAAGAAAGAAAGAAAGAAAGAATAAATTTACACAAAGGTTATAGGTTTCTTTCTTTGCGAACATAGAACATCCGACTAGAATAGATAAACTGAACGAAAGCATATATACAACAACGATAACAAGAACAACAAACAAACGAAAAAAAGAGGAACCAATTTTTACTAGACATCAGAGCACCTTGTCACATATGTTATAAAGAGAAAAAAAGAAGAAAAAAAAAAGCAAAAAAAAAAAAGAACACACATACACACAGACATAAGTAACTAAGTATCTGATCAAACACACAAGCTAGCGTGACGATTTAGATAAAGAAGATGAAGGAGAAGAACAGGCAGATGGAAAACGGGGAGCTGTCAATGGATTAAAATAAAGTTGTGGAGGTATCGATAAATAAGATGAAGGTGAAATAGCGGATGGCGATGATGATGATGGTGATAGTTTATTTTTGTTATTATTGCTGTGTAATGATGATGATGTTGGTGAGTGATGATGTGGATGAAATGGCGATAAACCAAATGGATTTGGCGGTCCATGTAAAAACGACGGTGGCGGTGGAGGATAATAACCGGATGGATTAGCCGGTGGTGAAAAAAGCATTCCATTACTAAATGGATGTGGTGATAGTAATGACGGTGGTGCTGATAATGTTTCTTTTGTTTTTGATTTTGATGTTTTAGTTGTAAATGATGATAAAAATGAAGGCGTTACTGCTGATGATAAAGATTTTGATGATGATGGTGTTTGAATAATTGAGTTATAAGATGATAATGAATTTTCTTCAATTTTGATTGTCGTTCTTGAATTTGATAAATCAATAGGTATCGATGATGATGTTGATGTTGGTTGAGGTTGTTGTTGATGTTGATGTTGTTCAATATTATTTGTTGTTGATGGTAATATAGTTTTATCTTGTATTAATGGTGGTGGACTTGACGATGTTGTACTTGCACCACTTGTTGTTGGACTAACACTTCGACTTGAACAATTATCACCTGTTTCATCATCAACACCATTTCTAACAAGAGTTTTTTCACCTGATATGGAATTTGTATCATCTTCATCATTAATACTTGTTGATGATGATGATGGTGCACCCAAACAATTATCAATAAGTTTTTCTGTTGCCAATATTTCATCTGTTCTTGTTGGTGGTGCTTCAGGTATTTTAAATGAATTTGTTTTTGTTGTTGGACTTGGTGTTACTGTTGTATATGTACCTCGACGTTTACCATTACGTAAAATTCTTTCAGCCGGTTCATTTGTTAATAAATCATTGTTTGATTGTAAATGAACCGATGAATGTGATGATGATGTTGTTGATGTTAATAAATAGTCACGATTATGATTATGATGATGATTATGACGATTATGTTTTGTTGTACGAACATCGGATTTATAACTTTAAGAAAAAAAAAATATCGATTATTTTTTATTTCATCTTTTTTCTTTTTCTTTTCATTTTTAAAGTGGTCTTTTCAAGTGAGACAAAGAGTGCGTTCGAGTAGGCTCTCATCGAACGTCCCATAAAGTGAGACTCTTGATGACATGCATATTTCTTTTTTTTTTCTCTTCTCTTCCTACTATTATTGATTAAAAAGGAATTGCCTTTAAGGCAATACTCTTACCGTGGTGGAGCCCAATTTTGTTCAGTTGTATTAAGCAATGCACCAACATAAGTCTTGCCTAAAGCATATTACATTTAATGAAACTTAACAAAACAAAAGATTGTATACATACCACGCCAAGTGATATTAACAACAAGAACACCTATAAAAGAAATGACACATTTTAAAATGAAATTAAAAACCAATAAAAAAATTTTTTTTTTTTTTTTATTTACCTTTATCTGTTTCATTCCAGACAATACCTTGTAAAACTACACTTGTACCTGGCTCACATGAACCAAATGATGATTCATCTGTTACAGATGATTGATCAACTGTTTTTGAATGTATTTGATGATGATCATTATCATTATTTGATGATTCATCATTTGTAATTGTATCAGTATTTGCTGATCGTTGTTTTTTCTTTGAAGAAAAAGAAAAAAAATGGATGAATGAATTAATTGACAGATTTACACATTTATTCTGTCTCTTTAAGATAAGTGTTGTATGACGATGACGATGAATAGCAGACAGACATAGGGACAGGACAAGGAAAAGAAGAAATAAAGCAGCTGCGCACACATACACACACACACATATATAGAGCGCGTATGTATGTAGGAGAGAAAAGTAAATAGGGCGAATGCACACAAGCATACACGCACACATCAAGATATCATTATCCCTCGAGGATGCCGCACGCGTGAAAGAGAAATAGAGATTGAATTTCCTTTCTGTCTTTCGCGCTTCAATTGTATTCTATATAATATGTATATATTTTTACCTTTTTCTTACTAACTGATTGTTGTTGTTGTTGTTTGTTAATATTATCATCAGTATTATTATCATTTGCATTCATCATATCATCAACAATATTTAGTTTACGTTTTCGTGATGATGATGATGATGACGATGATGATGATGATGATGATGATGTTTTCGTTGTTTTAACTTTAAATTCAACAGTTGTTGTTGTTGTTGTTGTCGTTAATAAAGTTGTATCATTTTCATTATCAATTGATGCTGATAATTGTTGTTTCATTGTTGTCATTGTATTATTACAATCAATAGATTTTTTTTGTATATGATTTTTTTTTTCATCAATTTTTTCTGGTGATATTGTATTTGTTAACAAATCTGTTTTAGTATTTCTTGGAATAGTTAAACGTAAACGTTTTGTAGAATCTGATTGCGCAGTTGTTGTTGTTGTTTGTGATGGTGGTGAAGAGTTGATCATCATCATATTAGATAAGAAATAAATGTCATCTAAAAAATATTGTAGACAAAACGTAAGCACAAAACACATGATAAGAGAGAAGAGAGAGAGAGACGCCTCTCGACACACACATACACAAAAGCAGCTGGACTTTTCATGCTGACTTGCATACACATATACACTGCAAATGATTGCCTTCGCTTTCTCTTCTCTCTCTCTCTCTCTCTCTGTCGCTCTCGCCGCCACTACTGCAAGAGAATAGCCACTTCACGCGCGCACACACATACACACTCTCCGCTCTCTTCTTTTCCTCTAACACAAACATAATTTATAGATCTACTCGCTCCTTGCTCTGTCTTTCTTTCTCCTACACGTATTTAACGCTTGTCGAACACTTGAGTGTGTACAATTACAGATTCGCTAGGACCTCTCGTTCATCATGTGATAACACACACACACGTATATTTATATGTATATAAATATATACATGTACGATGAACTCTCCCGCTCCTCCTTCTGTTCGTTCATACATACATACATTCATTCATTCATTCATTACTGCAATCAATGCTTGTAGACATATAACATAGGCAATAGAAAAGCAAAAGGGAAAGGGAGAACGAGAAGAGAAAGAAAAAAAAAATCATCAAACGACGCGAATGATTAGAATAACAATCGACATCAAGTGCGTGTGTACGACAGGAGACAGACGGCGGATGAACGATGGGGAATTCACTTAGCACGGAGGAGTGAACAAGCAAGAAAGAACACCCTCTTCTTTTCTCTGTCTCGATTAGCAAGCTCTGTTGCCAGAAGGCATAAAGTGACAGCTTCGATGCTAGTAGACATTTTAAACCATCGAACAAATATTGAATTTCAATCTTACTCTCTCTTCTATTGCCTATAGAGAACAATATGTATTGCTCTTCTCATTCTAAGCTTTGTGCTTATTAATGTGTGCGAAAGTATATACATATATATATATATATAAATGTCAACGAAATAGAACACAGCCTGCATATACAAATCAAGGTGAGATTGAAAAAGACGATTGATGGATGGCTAGATCGATGAGGTGTATAATGATTGTTGCCGCTTGTGCGACAAATTGTAAGTATATATATAAATATATATGTTCGTATATTTTATATATATATATATATGCGACGACAACAATATAGGCACCTAATGTCATCGATTGCATCACACAATTGAATGGATTAGCTTTAGTAGTTGTAGTACTAACGCCTCCCGTGATATTTCATTCTTTTGGTGTTGTGCGATTTTCGCATAGGCACGATAAATTGGTTGATTAAATATTGACTATACACACATTGATGGGAGAAAAAGAGAAAGAGATGGTGGCAGCATGACAACGAACACGAGAAGTCACTATGCCGCAGGGGGGTTTCTCTCGAACTCACCAACAAACATCATACATGCCGATGTTGTTGATCTTTTGATGTCGATGACACTCGCATACATACACGCACACGCTCGCACACTAATTACGACAGTCTTCCGCAGTAAACAAACTGCTCTCATTCCTTCACTCACTTATTCTATCGAACAATGACTAACACTACCCTTCCGCTCGACACAGCACACATACTGTTATTCTTCAAGTCATGCGCTTACACTCATTTATTCTTCCAATCTTAAATGACTTTTTATTATTATTATTGTCGAACAAAGAAACAAGAAAAGAAAAAGAAAAACAGAAGTAGACACGCGCACACACTCATACAATTATCATTGTCCGGCATCGATTATGCATATACATATATGTATATATAAATGAGTCTTATTGCATTCAAACATCAAATTATGCACAACGAATCGATTTTGAGTCTTTAGTCTGAATATGAAACATGCGCAAACAAGGCACAAGAAGCACTCCGGGGGTTTTGGATATGCTGCACATCGTGTAAAGAGAAAGAAGGAAAAAAAAACGACTATAACGATGTGTGGCGTGTACTACTACCCTTCACCGCGCTATAGCTGTTAGACAGAACAGAATCAACGAAAAGGAGGAAACGAGCGCGAGCGCACACATACACAAGCAAACACATTGCTCGAGAGGCGACGACGACGGAAAGGGCGAGGATCGAGATCAAAACCAACCGGGTAAAGACATAAAGAACAACGAATACGCTGACTAGAATAAGGCGGATAGTATGTTGTCAACAGACAGAAGATGATGATGCTGTTACTACTATCGCATCTACTCAAGGGAGAACTGCATCGTTTCACACTCGAAAGGCAATTGACACCTCTTATAAAGCGTACATTGATGACAGATGACATAGACGCATACGTGTTGAAAGAAAGACGAGAAGATTTAATTTAGTTGAACAACAAATTTTTTTTTTTTGATAGACGAGAACATACACATATATATATATATATGTAATTAGACAATAGGCAGCATCTGGCTCGAACAAAACTAGTCAATCTCTATATGTTTCCACCGAACAGTCATTACGTGCATGCCCTTTAACACGATTGACAGACAGGCACAAGGCGCAAGTATCTCTCGAGAGACATGATTCGAATATCAAAGAAATTAGTTATCGTTCGCTTTAGCCTTGGGGAAAGAGCTCTATGTATGCATATAGATATTTATATACATATATATATATACGCGTATACATGCTAACGTATCGAATGATGATGATGACGATGTATTAAAGAAGATTGTATGTGTATGATGTATTGCACAATCGTCTTTTTTTCTACGTTATGTTTGTACAACAGTATGTAGTAGTGCCTTTTATCGATGAAGAGAAAGAGAAAATATTGACTCAAGGAGAGACAAGACAAACAGGTGATAGAGAATAGTGGACTAAAAATTCAACAGCAACAATTAATTAGCGGTTACTATACACACGATATCTTGTCATCGTTGTCGTCCTCCTCTCATCTATTTTCTCTCAGTCACCCCTATCGTGTTACATCTACACAAACGAGAAAAAGGAGAAAGAGAAAGAGAAACACACACAGAGAGAGAGAGAGAGAGAGAGAGCAGAGCAATAGAGCGTTTGCTCGTCGTCGCTTTTATGACATGAAACGGAAAGAGAAAGAAAGAGAGAACTCCATTTATGTGGATAAACGAGGATTTGATGAAATATGAGCTCTGCGTGCATATGTGATGGGAAGAAGAAGAAACAGAAAGATGTGCTTTTCATTGCAATTAATCAAACGAGAACAGGCGAATGATGACGGCTGAACGAATAACGACCGACAACATACTACAAGCTTTATCCTGTTTTCTACACTTTTTCCTCTTGGGAAAGTGTAATAATATGTTAACTCATTAAGTTTAACAATTATAAAATGAAGGAAATGACGAAGAAAAAGAAAAGAAAAAGTAGAAAATGAGCTTCAATGTATGTTATGTGTCTATGTTTGAATGATGATGATCGACGGAAACGAGCACCGCAGTCAATGCTAATCTATAGCCTTACAGTATGTGTCTATTTACAAGTATGTGTGTGCGAGATAATATGATCTTTGCACACGAGAGTAAAAAGAAGAGAAAAAAAAATGAGAAGACAAAGTAAACTGCTCGTCACTGTCAAACAATTGAATCTGATCAAGAAGTGCAGCTCGCAACAACACACACATATATACAGTGTTCATGACGAGTAAAAGAGAAAAGAACGCACGAGAGCGCTCACTGGAAATGCAAAGTTAATTGCTACTGCTGTGTGTTACTGCTTTTCTGTTCTCTTTCTGATTCCCGAGAGAGTTGTTGTCTCTCCCTCTCTTTCTCTCTCTCTCCCTCTTTCTCGTCATCTAATAGAATATTTGATCATCGTCTATTTTCTAACGAAATGACACAAATCGAATAGGACTTGTTGTATAGTGACTAACTGTTACTAATCAATAGTATCGCAATCTATATTTTTTCTAACTTGCCCTCGAGTTAAATATGCAAACACACCTTTACATAGCGATTATAAAAAGCGCATTCAACTGTATTTGATTAGTAACTCTAATGATGAGAGCAACTGTAAACAGTAGTAGCAGTAACATACAACATAAAGAGGAAAAAAAGCGACTCGTCGTCCTCGTGATTGATCTTATCGTTTTGCATGCGGCGTGCAAAAGAGAAAGGAGAAAGTGAAGTATGGTTAAGAACGATGAGGGCCACCAAGAGAGAAGAAAAAAAGATAATCGGGCCAAAATATGCTCTTTCTTCGCTTACGTCAGTTTGAATGAACGACAGATGAACAGGTGAAGAAAACGATGATGACAATTAAACATCTATACATTTGAACAGAAAATGAAAACTACATAGACATATATGTATTATAGTTTCACTCCTACCGACCGAATGACTGCTGCCTGCGGCGATGACCAAGATGAAAATGATTAACATTCACTCAAATAATGAGTCAGTCTGTCGGCGTGTATATATGTGGCATGTGATGATGATGATGATGATGACAATGATGATGATGATGACGACACGCAATGGCAAAGCAAAAGAAACAGATAGATCACGTACATGACAATGACAAGAGAAAGAGAAAAGTGCACAATAAAAGCTAGTAAAGGCTTCTTATTTCAATGACTATTGTCGGTTCATAGAAGAAATCAACTTCTTCCTTCCGAGAGTTTGATATACGAAAAAAATACACAGTTCAATCAAGCCATGCAAATGTAAAAAACTACACATACATTTTCTTTTAAACGAGAAAAGAAAGCAAGCATTTTTTTTTTAATATTTTCTCTTTCTTTTGAAGACATACAAAAAAAATAAAAGAAAACAATAATAATCTCTTTTTGTTATTGTCTTTTACATTTTTACCTAAAATTTTTTTTTTTCTTCATTCATTCATTCATTCACTCATTCAAAACATATCCTAACAAGTGGAAGGAAGAAATGAAAATCACATGAATCAACACGCACATACAACATGATTACAGATGAAGCCGTCGCATCGTTGCTCGCCTATATACAGCATAGCTCTAAATTCAACACACACAATAACAACTAGCTAACGCATACTCACAGCAGTCAGAAAAAAAAAGAAAAAGAAATAGAAGAAAAAAAAATGCATGCCGATAATGAACCATTTTCAATCGCGCACAACCCACGAATGGAGGTCACGCAATGTACTACCCTCATGTGTAGTACTAAAGCAATGATGCTTTTCCGCCCTCTCAACAGATCAATAAATCAGATAGATTAGTCGTTCTTAGTTTCTTTTTTTTGTTCTTCTTCATTGTATACATAGAAAGAAACAACAAGCGAGATATAATCACTATATATAAATATCTTTTATATATATATATATATATATACATACACGGTTGGATTGTGTGATGTTAATCTTCTCTATTTTTCTAGAAATTTATTTGACATTATTCATGAAGAAAAGTGATAATTAAATATAGACGTGTCCTTTTTTTTTTCTTTAGAAAAGTCGTTTCGATAGAATACAAGAAACGCGACATGAGTGTTATTAACAAATCGGATAGAATAGAAATTATCATTTAAAGAAGATTAAATAATTGAATAAATAAAACTTCCACTTCAATTATTTCACATAAGAAGATATAGAAAATACAAAAAAAAGAAAAAAATTAAACAAGAATAGAAAAAAAAAAAAGAAGAAGAAGAAACTTATTTAGGGATTTTATGGAAATATTGTCTACGTTTGAATATTTCTTTATTTAATTATTTATTAACACAAAAAAAAATTGGTTTTCAATTCATTTGTTTACTCTGAAATTTGATATGAAACAAACTTCATACTGTAAATCTTATTTGTTCTTTTCTATCGAATGAAACAAGAGGAATTTTATCTCATTAATAAATTATTAACAGAAAAACAAAACACTTTTTTTTTCTTCATTTATCATATTTGATTGTTAGATTAATGTTTTTAAATTTGATTCTGATTGAACATCATGCATTTACAATAGTTCAACATCCGAGAATTACTAGTTAAGTATATATAATAAATCCGGAAATAGACCGAGAATCACGAGTTCGTTCATTTCCGGTTCGATCATTTCAACGAGCGAGACATTTCTTTTTTGCCTTAAGTCAAGTGTTGTAACTTGACTAACGAATAATTAATAATATGTGTCAACCGAAACCGGAGATCTCATCTTCAATCATTACCATAACTTGACTAAATTAGTCAATCATTTTAAAATTATTATATGGAATTATATGAATGAATAAATATGAGATATCTGATTTCGATGTAAATCAATTCACAATCAACAATAAATTCTTTTGTTTCGAATGTCAAAGATTGATCTTTTCGTTTCTATACAAATATGAGAAAATTTACAATATCTCTTTAAATGAATTTAACAATTATTGAAAATATATTAGATATTATTCATATTGATGAATTCTTAAGAAATCTTTGTCGATTGAAAAATCGAAACATCGACAAATATATAAATGTGTATCCCTTATAATGATTGTCAGACTTTTAAAGATTATTGCATTCAAAATTTTGGTAGGACATTTAATTTTGAAATGATGAGCTGACCTTTTAGAGATTCGTAAATTAAGGTTGGATGAACTTTATCGTGCGAAAAATTACCCAAAGTACAAAAGAAAATGATTTCAAATAGAACGAATGAAAGAACAAACATTTCTCGATAAAATAATATATTAATGATTAGTTAACTCTCAATCATTAGTTAACAACATATGCTTTTGTAAGGGATATCGTGTCAATTTAGGGAATCTTGATTTCTATCAAAAAAAAAGATTTGAAAAATGAGTTTGGGCATTTCTGAAATTCTTAATTTTTCAATCATTTTGCATAAAACACTTTTGCTTTTTATTCTAAACAAACAAAAACAAGATAATTTAACTTATGCAATAAACAACACTATAGCAGCAAAAAAAATTGAAAACCATATTCAGAAAGAATACAAAATTCTGATTCTATTCCAATATTTTCAATTTTCTGCAGTCTCATTAAAAGGTTTGAATATGAGTAAACACGCTGTCTAATTATTTTTCGATCACTCGTTAGATAAATCTTAAACATACTAAAAAAAAAATTAATTATATTTACTAGACATATACTAAAGAATACTATTCATAAAATCATCAAATAGTTTTAAAAAAATTATCTAACAAGGTTATCTTAAGTTCAGTTTTTATCACGCGGCAATTATCATTCGTCTTATTTTCTTCAAAAGAGAAAAAAAAGGAAACTTTATGAAATAATTATTCCTTTTATGTCTAAGGATTATTATAAAAAGTACAAGGCTAGAAGCATATATCGTTTTAATCACTGCATATCCTCACCTTGATGGAGTATTGTGCATGTAAAACACACCAATCAGTATGAAGATGTGACTAAAATAAAAATGTACCCAAAGTCATACGTGTCATTAATAAATTAACGTTTGTGATTATTATAATCATCATATGACTTTTATTTATTGATCCAATAGACAATAATAACTTGTATGGAAAAAATATATGTTTAAATAAGAATGATAAAAGCAATTTATGACTTACTAGATAAATATAATATTTTATTAAATATAATAGATAACAATATATGCAAAATCAAAGTTTTATACGAAAACAAAACGTATCGGTATGCACATATTAAATAATCAAGGCATTGACTCTTTTTTTTTGCAGTAAATATAAAGGACATTTTTTTTTGAATGAGAAAATTTTGCACTATGACATCAAAATTAATCCATCTGTTTTTATTCTCACACCCTTTTTTCTAAATCTATAAAAGAAAGAAAATACACAAATATAGTTGTTTCCATTCAATTCAATCAAGACAAAGTAGGCAAGACTTCCAAAATGAAATTTACTCTTATCTTCTTCATGACTTTTTTCACTTTAACTTTTGCGTCATCAGTAGCAACAACAAAATCGTCATCAATTGTCGATTTTATTTGCCAATTATTATATATTTATTTAAATCCAATATTTCAAAGTACACTTAAACAACTAACTCAATTAGTTTTTGAATTTGGTGAAAAAGTTTCACAAAATATTCCATATGAATTAAGTCGTTTAAATAAAATTACACCAGCACCATGGGTTTCGCAATTATTTGGTGAAGTGAATTCAATAGCAGAACAATGGAATAATCAAGTAACACAATTTTTTGCTACTATTCCAACTATATTTGAAAAAAATGGTAGAAGTTTAATGAATTTTTCAACAATAAAAGAAACATTATACAATGCTGTGGAACATGTTCTAGGAGAATTAAAGAAATTATTCCTTGATAATATTAATGAAACGATTATTTCAATTTTTAATAGATTTGATTTAATGGAATTTATTGGCCGTAAACGTGCTATATTTACTATTGAAAATTCATTAAATGTTTTTCAAAAGCAAGTATCCGATATATTTGATAAAACAAAAGAACAATTAAATCATACTATTGATGATGCAATAAATTTTGTTTCAACATTTTGGGATGATGTCAAAGATCGATTTCTTGGTTAAATTTGCGAATATGAATTTATTTTGAATATTGAATCGATTTAAATAAAAATTATCTATCAAAAATATATTGACTTTTATCAATAAATTTTCGATCAGTTTTATCATTGGATTTTATTTAAATGAAATAAGCTGATGCATAGAATGACAAGTTTATTTTGAAGATACAAAATTTTTCAAATATATCATAAAATTTCTTCAGAGTCTTTATTTATGAATTATGATAATTGATAGTTACGTACGTTTTTTAATTTCTTGATACCATACAAATAATTCTTTAGATTTATTGAATTTCTAAAAGTCTTAATTGTATTCTATGTGATCTTCTGTGTTCTTTGTTTTTTTGTTTCGAATTATTTTGAAATGATATTAAAACATAGAATCTATATAGAAGAAATATGGGATTCTTCAATCAAGAGTAAATTTTTTGGCCGCAAAAAACAAGTTTTAAAAATAAAAGTTTTTGGTTTTTTCATGAAAGAAAATGTAGACCATTTGTATGCATAGACAATGAATGTTTTCGATTTCTTTATTAAGTCTATCATTTTACCATTGAACATCATCGACCGTAATAGTAACCTTTCCTAAGATTTGCACCAGATGCTTGACACAGAATTGGTAATAATTTTTAGAATCTTTATCATGATATACAGTGTCAAATTCTTTCCACCATTCATCAAAGCCCATTACTTTATGTAGTTCAGATTTCATGACATGTAGCACGCATTTCATTTGAATCTCGATACTAATCTAGGATTTTCCTAAATTGTAATATGAACGTCATATCTTAAATCACAAAAGTATTCTTTTCTGGGAATGCGAGTTTTTTCACATGTTTTCAATATCGAAAGCACAAAATAGACATTAGAACCAAGCATTGTGTCAGGTTTACTTGTGGTACTAATTTGAAAGCCTATTAGAGCGATACTCGCCACAGTTTCAGAAGATGTTTTCTGAAATTCAAAGCAGATTTTTATGAATATTTATATCGTCCATTTCTATAGTATAGAGACAAATGAGCGTATGTTTAATAGACAATTGTAAATAATTGTCTGACTTCGTATATTGACATGGTTGATTGAAAATGTTATCGTCATTTTGTTTCTGAGTTATTCGAAAACCAAGCAAGAAGTTTTGATGACTCGAATGAGATACTTGTCGAGAACACAATAATCATCATTAAACATACAAACAATAATAAGATGGTACTTATTACTGTCTTGACAATACTTAAATTCTCGAATGTCTTATTTATTGCATATAAAAATAATGACAATAATACAAAGAATAATAAATAAAAACATATGAAACTGAATTAAATTTGAAGTTGTAGTCTATATCATGAACAATTACAATTCCTTATGATGAATCGAATATTTGTTGCATTTAAAATCAAAAAAAAAATTTCTTTTTGTATGTCCATTGTTTAGACTGAATAACAACTCAAATGCAACAAACATCAGAAGCAATACAAGGTAAAAATCATAACATAGATAAATACAAGAGTAAACACAATCTATACGATCCAATCTAATGTATTAAATACAGAAATGGTTGAGTTACTTGAAAGAAACAACAAGGGTATTATATCCCATTCAAAGTTATATTCGTTGATAGTCAATGTAACCCTAAAATGAACAACTTGAACTTCTAGTTAGAATTAATTCCGAGGTTGACGTTTTTCTTCATCAAAGATGGAATGAGATATAGTGGAATTGCTTATCTTAGGATTTTATGCGAAAAATTTATAAAGGAATAAATTAACCTGTTACTCATCGATATCAATCGTAGATTGAATTATGGTTCAACTTGGTAGAATCGGAGTTGGGATGAGACTGAAAGATCAATCAGGAGTTAGAGTTAGATTTTTAAGAAAAAGGAATAGAGTTACTCATAGTTGTCTAGGTGCAAAAAAAAAATAATAATACGTACCAGTCTTAATAGCATTTCCATTATCGTCAATGCAATAATTATATATGGTTATAATTTGTAGGCACTAGAATGACATATTCGTCCCTCAAAAATATATAGAAATGATTTTATTCAGATCTGAAAAATACTTTTTTTTACGTTCACTATTAACTCGTGATTTATCTTATCAATAAATAAATAGAAAGATAGTTAACAAAAGTGTCAATAATCTTGTTAAAATTAAGTTTAAAAAGATGTGAACAAGAGAATAATTTATATTCAAAAGAAAACATACAATATTCAAATATTCATCTATACAATATTTATCAAAAGTTACCTTCAAATCAGTTCTCATTGTTTTTATTCGTTCGTAATCTACGTATGTCTTTATATAAGTTTTTTCTATTCATAATATTCTCATTTACATTAAATCTATTTAGAATATCTATCATTAGTACACATAAGCTCGTTTTTAATGACCAGCTATTGATCCAATACTAGAAGATATGATCTCATTGGCAATAATATGTCAGTGAAAATGCATACAAATTAAAATTCATTCATAATTGACTATTATTATTCAATAGTGATTCATTTACATGATACTAGTCTTAAATCAGATACAATTAAAAGAAAAGAATGAAAGTCGAATTCTTCTAATAGTTTATAACACATGATTTATATGATAAGTATCAAAAACATATCTAAGCCTCATATATTACATATAATAAAATAACAAGCACTTCTAAGTACGAATCAAAGCAAAAAGCAAAGTAAAAAAAAAACAATTTAATCATGCATAACATATCCAACTGTTCGATTTTTATACACTATTTGTTTTTATTTTTATTCATACGTTTCTCAACTATAACACTCAATAACTACTTGTTTTTTTCTTTCTAAACTATTCAAAAGAATCAATTATGAATAGTAAAATATTGTCAAACTTCGATTAAATTTTTTCTTGATAATCAACAAAAACGAGATCGATGGTAGATAAATAAAAAGTTTTATTCTCGTTCAACTATGTACGCAACTTTTCAACACCAAAAAACACAATAAATAAACTATTGCCGAGATTAAAATCAATAATATTCTATTATTTTATATACGAAGAATAAAATTTCTTTCGTAACAAGAAATATACAACATGAGAAAACACCTCAGTCAGTTGAATATATTTCATGCAGTTAAAAAAAAAATTATCGCATGAATAAGCTACGTAATTGTTTTTTTCGACATTCTAATGTTTCAAACACATTAAGCCTATTTATAGTCAGTGAAAAAAACAACATTTGATACTTTTTCATTTGATTCTATTATCATAGGACACGACTCTTTGTTTTTTTCTTTTGTAAGAAAAAAACACATCAATAAGAAGAAGTATGACAATGATGTCAACAAGATTGCAATTCACACAAAAACTTTCTATGACACTTCAGTAATACAAATCATCTATTTTCTTTTATTATTGCTCTAAACAAAAAATAAAAATATTTTTACTATCTTATCTAAAAGAATGGCATATTAACGTTTCAAAAATTATTTTTATCTTTACAGTGTCAGTATCAGATTAAAATCTTTCCTTTAGTTGAGAACATTACTAAATGAAATGATAAGATGATGACATATTTTTTCTTATTATGCAAAATTTTATAGTACACTTTGATCATTAAAAGTAATATAAATTCATTATCATTGACAATAACTTCGAAAATTTGATTGTTTATACAATGTAAGAGGTTATTGGCCAATAAAAATGGTAAAGATTTCTATTCGTGATTTATTGCTGAAACCAAAGATTAATAAGTTGTTTTTGGTTAAGCTCTTTTTTTTTTCTTTTTATCTTAAGGAGTCGCCATGTACTTTTGATGGGTTTCAGATTGGCTGATATCGATGACTAATCAATTTTTTGACCTACATTATCTATTTTCCAATCGACTGCTAGTTTCAACGGATGCTTTGGGGTCTTTTTATCTAATTGTTTCCATGACCTCGAGTTTTGGTCGAGTTTTTTTCGGACTGGTAACAAGAAAGTACACTTGTAAATAGTACACATTAATTCTATAACTTAGTTCTGTCTAAAGCAGATAATACAATTGGAATCTTGACTTGAGAAGTAATCCCAAACATTGATAGGATCCACGACAGTTCTGACAATTTCCGGATCAATTCTTTAATGAGATTTAGACGAATGCTAATATCATCAGAAAAGATCACTTCGTCCCAATGCATAACTTTATAGTCTTCAGTTTATATGAAATGATTTTCTTCGTCGGCTTCAGTTAGCAATGACTTCAACATAAATGGATAGAATTTCACGCCTGCTTCGTTCAAGCACTGTTGTACCATTCTTCCATTTAATAACGACTCGTTTCTTTTTCAGTTAGTTTGTGATGTCTCAACTTGTGACGAACACTTGTTGTTCCACAAGTGAAATACTTTGTTATTTCTGTTTTCGGATCATTGTCTGTAGTCGACTAGATTAAGTTAAATCACTCAAGCCGTTCAATTGTTTCCAATATTTGCATCAATATTTCCTTGTCATTATGTCACGATGAACTAGTTTACGATGAGCTGCATGCATGAATTTCGTACCCAATAAATGTTAAGAAAAAAAAAAAAAAAAAACAATTTCGACACCTGGTATACTGATAAGACTCTATGTCAGAACTAACGATGTCAACATGGAATGAATACTGATTTTGATCAAAACGCAATACGTGCTTGTTATGTATATTAATCTTATGAAAATTAGTGAAGAGTTCTGCTAGGTAGAGAAATTTTTGTCTATAATTGTGAATAACACGAAAATTTTAATTTTCATCATATCTTAAATAAAATACTAATAAGAAAATATTCCTTTTTAACAATGATGCTAGTTTTTTTTGTAAATAATAAAACCAATCGTCAAGAATGTTTAAACATAAATATATTAGTTCTAATAATCTGACGTTATTAAATAATAATAAAAAATGAATAAAATAAAATTCATATAAGTATTCTCAGTTGTGATCATGAATTTATATTGCATTTTAATGTTGAATATAAATTGATGAAGTTCAACTATAATAAGAATTCTTTTGTTTGAATTAAAAAAAATTGAATCCCACAAAAATTTTATTTAATCGTATACATATATAAAAATAAATTTTATTTCCATAGTACGTCTATTCACGATGTTCATTAAGACGTTTTTCTAAAGCTTTTGAACGTTGTCGATCAATCTGTTCCATTTCACGTATTTTCTGTATGTAAATCAACAAAACAACTTTTAAATACAATTTAATTAATTTAAATAATACTAACATCAGAAATTTCATTTGAAATAACTTGTTGATATTCTTTTCGTTTACCAAGTGATGTCATTTGATCAAGAAATTGTTTTCTTTCTTCAATTTCAAGTACCACTAATTTATTTCAATAAATTTATATTATTGAATAATAAGTTCTTTTTTTTTTTATTACATACATTCATCAAATCGATCAATTTCACGAGTTGGTGGTGGACATTCAATTGTTTTATAGACCATTTTTGTTGGATCAATTCCATATGCCATTAAATGTGCTAAACGATCTTTTTCTTGATCAGTACGAATTTCTATAGAAATAAATTTCTTAAAACATACAGAAAAACAATTATATATTTGACATACTTATTGGTCTTGGATGATAATCAGGTTGAGTATAAGCATCTGAATTAACAATATCATTGTAAGTACGTAATCCAGTAGGTTGTGATGCTCTAAAAAAGCATGAAATTTTTATTTTTATAATTAATCGAAAGATTCATATCTACTTTGATGGTCGAACTGGTTTTACTCGTTTATTTATTAATGGTTTAGATTGCATTGATAATGTCTCGCTTTTTGTAGATAATGATGCACCTCCTATAAATTACTATTCAATTAGTATTTTGCCGATAAATCATTGCAATAGTTTCAATTTTTAGCATGAAATATAAAATATAAATCATATAATATGATGATTTATTAAATTAATCGAAATTCTTATTCAGTATATACGACTCAATCTATATATATTTATTTATATTTTTTAATAATGTCTTTCTTACGTAGCATGTTACTTGTAAGTTGAGAATATTGAAAATTATTAATTCGTGCTTCATTCATAAGTGCTATATATAACAGAAAACTCATAAATTCAAGTATTGTTCATGATGATATCTAATACTTTTAACTGATCTCGTTTCTTCATTACTATGTTGTATTCTTCGAGTATTCCATAGACCACCATCAGTAAACATTTTTAATAGTTCTTTTTCAACTACTATGTTTTTTATTTATTTAAATACAACAGAGTATGACAATCAGCTGTATTATATAAATATAAATTGATCAGTCCTTCATATTGTTACTAAGCGACAGCCTTTCTTACATCTGTCGAAAATTTGCTTATTTTTTTATATAAATCAATTTTTCTATTGCATATTTATCAAATATAAGATTATGTATATGCTTGTGGACGTGATTTTTTTGTTCGCTGATGTCATTTTCTTTTTCTTTTTTTTGCCATCCATTTGTTTGCTCGCTGCATCCGTCGGTTATAAGTCTAGAATAGAAGCGAACACACGCATCAAGTTGATTAAAGAGAAGAACATTCTGGATAGAAAAAGAGAAAGAAAAAGAAAACGAGAGAGAGAAAAAGAGAAAAATAGAGAAACTCATTACACTGTGCATATGTGTCCTGTGCGAAGGCGCGCGAACGAACGAGTAATATCCTTTTTCATTTGAACTCTTCTCTATCCATCCATATGTCCGATAGAGAGAGGGAGAAGGTCAACTACAGATGTATATGCATACACATGATATCGAACATGGACTATACAAGGTAACAGGTCGTATAAATCAATAATTTTTATAAATTAACAACCACAAAACCATATTCTTAGTTGCGTATATAGGTGGTTTCATTTTATGCATGTTCTTTGTTCTCATCAAAAGTTAACCAAGATTAATAAGCATGACAAAGCACAAAAGAAAAGGTCTTCTCCAGAAACATGAGTTTTTTTTTTTCCTTCTCTTATTCTTGATAAAAAGCATGACTCATCGGTAATATATCAAGCAAATATTTTGTTTTTTCACGCTCTAACATAATGTACAGCTGTTTAAGTGAATAAACTTTTTTTTTTCATTAGTTTTCTTTTGTGTCGTGAGTTCCTGAAGAACACAATATATATAAATAGATTGCTGTGGAGCAGACCCGTTGAATATTTGATAATAATCATCATCATCGCCATCGTCATTAAACCAGTAGAAAAAATACACATAAGAAAAAGGGTAGGAAAAAAGTGTGTGACAGGGCTTTTTTCTTCGTTCTCTTTTCTTTTTCGCCTCCACATAGTCTTTTTTTCTATCCACGTATACACGGGCCTATTTTTGACGTTAATGCGAACGCCAGTCAGCCTCGATCGTCATTGTATGAATACACAAGCTTCTTTTTTTTTTCTTCCGTTTTTTCTTCAACCAATCACAAATGCCATAAAGGGGCATGTTGTATAGAGCCTTTCTATTTGTCTATCGTCACTTTTTTTTTGTCTATATATGTCAGCCCCATAACCCTTCGTTCTCTCTCTCTTTTCATAAAGTAACATAAATAGTGCTTGTCGTTGTCTTACCTTTTGTCAGTGTTTATACGAATGTATATAATCTCAAATATATTATATATTTTCTAGTCTTAAGTTTGAAAGAATCAATATGCATATTCTTCTAGATTAGCTCTTTTTTTTGTGTTTTTTGTCGTTTCAATCGACATAATTTAATTGCACATATCATTATGCCAAATATGAATATGAACAATCGAAAATCACCTGTGAAACAACAGCGTATAAAACATTCACATTCAATACCAGTTACAAATTCAAATAATGGTCGTATGAGATCAAATAGTAGTATGGCATCGTCTTATCCGAGAATGTATAATAATAATAATAATAATAATCATTATTATCATTATCATCATTATTCAAATACAACTTCACCAACAGCTATGTCAGCTAGTTCATTACCAGCTGTACCATTATTCTATTCAAATACATATGCTGATCCACCGGAATGTTCATCATTACCAAAACCACCAGAATCATGGTATTTACCATTATCAAATGTTGATAATTTACCGGTTAAAATAGAAGAAGAAAAAGAAAAAGAAAAAGAAATTGAAAAAGAAAAAGAAAATGTAAATGTAAATGTAAATGAAAAAGAAAAAGAGTTAATAACAACACCAATAAAACAAAAATCTTTTATATCACCTATACAACAATCGAAACAAAATTTTTCACGAACATGTTATTATACAAATAATAATCAAGGTTTTTATAGTCCATATTATTCATCAACAACAACATCATCATATCAAAAATTTCCAACACAATATATCTCTGTTAAAGCTTAGATATTTTATGGGGCAAATGTTATTCTTATTTTTTTCCTTCTTCTTCTTCTACTTTCATCTTTAAAACAATTATCTTTCTTTCTTTTTCTTTTCGTGGAGAATGACTTTCTTCTTCTCATCATATCTTTCTAATTTGTTTAGCATCCCTCGTCGAAAGATTTTCTTTTTTTTTCGTTTTTTTTTTTGTACAGTAATGCTTTGTCTCTCACGCAATCTCTTTCTATGTATATGATGTATTTATGTGTTTGAGCATAGCAAAGCAGTATTTTGTACATACGGTTGAGCCTCTTTGTGTCTCTGTCGACGACGAGGACGGTGATCCTAATGTTTTGTGTGTTTTCTTTTTTCTACTCATTAATCCTTTTCCTTTCTTTCCCATCCATTTCAAGACAAGGATATTGCAATAGTTTTTTTTTTGTTTTTCTTTATGTTTATGTCTATATATTATATATATATATATTATATATGTAAGTGTGCGTGTATATGTGTGTGTACCGTCCACAATCACCATCATTATCAGTCGGAGGACAACAACAAGAGTCACTTCTAGTCTTTTTTTCTTCGTCGTTTCTGTGTTCCGTTTTTTTTTCTCTGTGGTTCTCTTTTCTTTCTATTTTGATTCGATGCATTATAAGCACGATTAGAATTAGTTCTTGTTTCGTTGTTTCTACCGAGTTCGCCTGATCGACTGATAACAGTGAAAAATTCTGTTTGACATTAACTTATTAATGATATAGAAAAGTTGCCTTTTGTTTTTCTTTTGAAAAATTTTTTTTTTTTTTCTTTTTTTCTCACTCGACTGTGATGTGTATGTATGTTTATATGAAATAATGGAATTACAATCTGAAAAAAGAGAGAGAGAGAAAAGGAGAAAAAAAAACGAAAGAAATTTTTTCTTTTCTGTTTTTTCGTTTTTTTTTCGATCTTGCGATTCACGGTGTATGTGTTTGTGTAGGTGTGTGTGCGTGTGCCATTCTATGTTTGTCTTCCTATTATGCGTTTATTTTCTGTCTTTCCTATGTTGTTGATTTTGGCTTTCGCGATACTTTGTGACTTCAGTCAGATTGTTCATCAAGTCAATGCTTCTACAACATAGTGGCAAAGTCTATTATCAAATTGTTTTTCTTTTTCGTTTTTTTTTTTTTGTTTTTCTATGTTTATGTTCCGTTTATTTGTTTGTCCATTTGTTCAAAGTAAAATACATGTGTCCTGTTGAAAAAAAAAGAAAGTGAATAATTTTTCTAGGTCATAAGAACTATTGTGGGCGGTTATATTGAATGTTGACGTAGTTTATCAATTTTATGATAAGAAAGTTATACAAAAAACAACCTATTTTTTTATGATATAGATATGACTTTAATGGATTTGAATAGAAACTCTTAAAACGATATTTACGAATCACCTTGATGAAGAGTATTCAGTAAAAAAAAATAATAAATAGAATATTTGAAGAAAAACAACTTGACTCTTGATCGTTCTATGATGAATTTGATATAAATAAAAGTATTGTATTTTTATACGCTATTGAAAAGTGATATATGTTTTGGCGTCAGATATCTAAAATTATCTTAGTCCTTTTCTAGTCAAATTACATTCTTTATACAGAGGGGTTGTTTTTTTTTTGTTTTCTTTCAAATCACAAAGGGTTTATGCAGTGATAAATAAACTACAGTCTTTGACATGACCTGAATCAAGGTAAATTTTTGTCATTGGTATATTTTTGTAATGAAAAATGATTATTTTCTTGTAACTCTTTCTAATACATATTTCTCTCATCTCAAATTATTCTCATCAAACTTCATAAGTCACACTATATATGACTTTTATTCAGATAATATCGAAGAAGAAAAAAAATGAATTCTTATGACATCATGTTTAGTTTTCAATTCCGTAAAAGGTTATTTATATGTACAAGTGTTTTTATAATTGAATAAACTTTCATCCATTTTTATTAATATAATAATTCATCGTTGTTACTTAAAAGTTATATAGCACACGAAAAAAAAACACCATTTACCAATGCAAACTCAAAGGAAGACAAAAAAGAGTAAATACTATAAACTAAAATATTCGAAGACAAAAATTAATATAAAAATGTCGTTTTTTTTTTCATTACACACAATAAGTAGTGAACAAAAATCTGTTCTCAAATTGCATCTCTACCACTATACATACTAAAACGTCTGGAAGTTTCTATGTACACATTTTAACAAGACTATAGGTCAAGCGTATGACCGTCCTTGAATTATTTGAATGTAAACAAAGTTACGATGGATGTCATGTTGTGTTTTGTTGTTTGCTACAACATAATGTATTCGCTAACCTAAGAAAACACACGTAAACTTATTTGATCATAGTCGATATAATATTTCTCTTTAGCAAAATATTATCTTTTGAAATTTATAGACAATAATGTCAAATTAAAAGACAAATATCTCTGAAAGTTTACGCTTTATTTATTGACTGATTCGTGAGTAATGATTTTTGAAGGACAACGGATGTTTTTGCTGCACACCAACTAGATGAGCTTTAAAAAAAAACAATAAGATGAATAACTGAAAAATTGCACTACCCATTAACGAACTAGTTGACCTATGATAAAACCTTGTCTTTCTCGAATTATAAACATTAAAAGAAAAATATATGTCATCCATCATAGCTCTGTTTATATTACAAGAATCCAGATGAGATTATGTCTATGACAAAATATATATTTATAGAAATTTCTAGACATTGAGTACGTACAGTAACTGATATCTAGTAGGAAGTAGAAAGATTATCTGTTTACTAATTTAGATGATTATTTCAAAGTGATTGTGTAAATACAAACCAAAATATTCTAATAAAAAACAAAAGAACAGATCTGAATAAATGAAAGACATTCAGAAAATTGCTTTTTTTCCCTCCTCATATTGTCATATTTTTTGATAAAGACTTGAAAGATTTCTAGTTGCAAGTGCAATACTATAACAATCATTAATAATAGATTGTATTTGCATCGTTGGATCTTTTTCTTTAAATGTTGTATGAGCTAAAAGTTGTTGTGTACTTGTATTTAGCATATCAAGATTTGCTCGAATATCGTCATTGAACGATAACTATAATATAAAACAGAAACAATAAAGGTCGATTTTTCTTCAAACAGAATTTTCAAATTAAACATTGATTGAAATTAAAGATTTTTACATTTAGTTCAATTAACAAGTGTGCTATAAATAATAGCATAATTCATATGTTCTATTTACTTTTAACATGTTTGTAGATAGAAAACTGCATTTAGCCTCAAAAGGTTTGCTGTTCTATTTTCTAATGTACCTATTTTTAGTATACGACAACTTGTATTGAGTACATTTTTGTTAAATAAAGCTTTATTTTTTCGGACAAATATTTATCTGTCGTTTGGCAGTTGATCGATGGCTCCATTTGGAAGTCTATAGGGAGCAATTAATTCGTTATGTATCAATGTTTAGAAGAGTCAGTTGTTCTTATCAAAGTCGGCGATAACTATCACATTGAATCAATACTCATAAAAATTACGGAACTTAGATGAAAAACTACCACAATTGAACATTCCAACCGTAAAGTCTCGATTGGTTTGCTAGAAAGTCGATGAAAATAAAAGATGAAGCACTCATGATAAAGATTGCACCCTGTATTCTCGTGGAAAGTCTCCAAATTAATAAATTGCGTTTGCGTCAAGACTATGTGCATTATGTTGTACCAAATAAACTATGAATACTCTGAAAATAGCTTAAGCTCTTAGGTTATTGTTGTTGAGATATTGCATTTTTACAGAATTTTTTTAATGAATGCCGTGACCCCGCTTAGGAACACTAGAGAAACTTATTTTTGAATATGAACTTGAAATTTTGTGCATAGGTAGACCTTAATGAAAATAGTTTATTGTAAAAGATTCAGGTCTTTTGATTTGCTTCAATCCTAAAAAAAGAACATCGAATTTATCATTACGTATGAACGATGAAAAAGAGATGCTTTTATCATAAATGTATCTTAAAATAGGAACGACGACAAGATCTAAAACATGTATAAGAAGATATTCTTGTTAATGGCTGCGTTTGTGCAAAATTTTAAGTTGAAATTCGAGAATGAGCTTTCCCATTATTCCTGAGATAGATAGACTACAGCATTCATTTAAAAAGTATTGTAAAAGTGAAATATCTCAGCAGCAATATGCTAAGAGCCTGTCGCTCGGCTAAAACAAAAGAACAAAGTACCAAAAATTGTTTGCGAAACATCCTCAAGAAATTGATACACATCGAAGAAGTTCAGTATTCTTCGATTCTCTCGACAACTTTGAGGATTAGGTCTAATTGTTCTCGTGTGACTTTAAAGAAAATTACACAGCGAAATCGTTCGAAACTAAGCGTATTTTGTTTTACTTACAATGGTGAATAAGGTAAAAAGAAAATACGAATGATATCATTATTTATGGCACACCTGACAGAGTTTTATTATGACATACTTGTTCAGATAAATCAATCATGTCTTGAACTGAATTATTTATTTGTTCAGCATAAGTTACATATCTATGAAAAAAAAAGTAGCTAGGTTTTTTTTGTTTTATTTAAAATTTTTTATTTATTTTAATTTTTTTTTTTGTTACCGATCAGTTTGATTTTCTCTGATTGAACTATATAAGTCTGCAATACGATGCGTTATTCTTCGTGTACGTTTATCAATATCAACATTATTTTCGAATCGATTAAAGGAACCTATTATAATATATTGAAGATTTAATGATTTATCTATACTAGTAATATAAAATACCTTTACGTATTAAAACTTGCGGCAATCTTCTTTTATTTCGTCCACCAGAACATGATCGAGATCGATTAATTTGTATTGGTATATCTCTTTTTGATGTTTGTTCAAATGAATTTATTGTAGATGTTGTATTTGGTTTTTCGATGTTTCTACTTATAAGATCCGTTGATCGACATGAGCGAAAATTATTCGATAGATTTTCATCTGTTTGAGGAAATCGTTGCACCACAGTACGACTATATCTATACATAATGAATTTTTTTTCGATTTTAAAATAAATAAAAAATCATTTTTATGAATTACCGTTTATCATGACTAGAAAATGTTGCTCGTGGCAAACTTGATGAAGGACTAGATTTAACAAAGAAAAAATATAGCGATTAAGTATTCAAAATAAAAAGAACTTACTTGTCAGGATCTTCAATTATTGTTGTATTATCATAATCACTTTCAATAAATGGACTTGATTTACGACTAAGATTATCAAATAATTGTTGATTTGACTGATAAAATAAAAATCAAAAAGACAAATTTGACTATCAGTTAGATAATTTCTTCAACATATTATTAGATAACACTATGATGTTCAAACTTCAATTAAATCATATATTACAAATGAAATCAACATCCGAAGATTCTACTGAGATTTATGAAAACATCTTTTCATAATAAGTCACATATTCAAACTACTAAGGAAATTCTTTCAGATGATAAAAGGCTTTTGAGTCGAGATCATGTGCATTATGTAGACCCAAATATGAGCCATGAATATTATGAATAAAAGAATTCATGCTCTTAAATTATTGCTATGGAGATACTGCACTTTTGCATTAGTTTTCAAATGAGTGCTGTGATCTCTGTTCAGGAAAAATCATTTTCGAATTTCGGTTTGAAACTGTACATAGAGCCAAGTCTTAACGAAAATTATGTTTTTTGAATGTTTCAGGTCTTTTGATTTGCTTCTATTCTGAAATTAAAAAAATGAAATCTTCTGATTCAAATCTAACTTCGAAAATGAGTTTTTCTGGTGCTTCTGAGAGGAACTACGGCAGTCACCTAAAAACTACCATTGACGTACAGCATCTTCATAGCAATTACCTAAAGGCACGAACTCCTTTCTGAGTATTCATAGCTTATTTGAGTCTATATAATTAATGCACGTAGTTTCGACTTAAATTCGATGTATCAATCGAAAGACTTTCCTTATAAAATTAAATAAAGTTTTAATCACAAAAATAATGTGTTATCATGTTCAATCTCATCTTTATTTTTTCTACCTAAAATTGAAATAGACTCTGAGATTTATTGTAAAATTTTAGGAAAAACGAAATCTCGAAGTTAATGATATGATAGTTGAGCAAGCAACAGCGTTTTAATATGATTTTATTATTTCTAGGATAGATTTCATAAATTTTAATGCTACCTTGTAAACTGAACTAAATATATAATTAGTTAATTATAATAGACATAAATGTTAATATGATTAGTCAAAATATGATTTTCTAACTACTTCGAAATCATGCAAATTACAATTGTTTTATTAGTTTTTAAGAAAAAAAAGCATATTCATATGAAAGACATTATCTTATAGCAAAAGATAAAAATTTTTGCATCATTATTTCGTATAAATAAATAAACGATTGTAATCATTCTAACTTATTATTTTTTTTATAATGATTTAATACATACAATAAACTTATCAAATTATTATACTTATATATTCTCATTTTCTTTTTTCATTCATGTAATATTCATATATAATAATTCTAAAATAATGTTTCATCTATGTTTACATCAATTTAAAATTCATATAAAAAATTTACTTTATTAATTAATTTATTTGTTTCAATGCCATTAATAAAAGTAGATATATTATTTGTTACTTGTTGATCTATTTTATTTACAAGACTTTCATCAAGTAATCGTTGAATCTATTTAAATTCAAAAAATAATATATATATATATATAAATAAGAAAATTTAATTTTTATAATACCATTTTATGTAATACAGATAATTCATTTTTTAAATCAATATGAGCACATGCTAAATATTTAACTTGCATTTCTGTATTAATAATACGAGATTTTAAATCAGATGAGTGATGATTTTCAATTATTTCTAGATTTAAATTATCAAATATACTTGTATTCTAAATGAAAAACAAAGCAACAAAACAATAATTAACTAAAATTTTTATTAAATCAGTTTTATATTTGTACTTCAGTTGGAGATTGTAATGTATCATCAATCAATTGATTTTTTATTAACTAAAATTTTCCGAAGAAAAAAAAACAAATATTTTATATTAAATAATCTTTTTAACAAATGTTTACCTTTTTTAATTTTCGATTTAATTTAATTCGTTTTTGTTGTTTATTATTATCTAAATTGTTACTATCATCATCAGATGCAACTTTATCATAAAAAGGTTCATCATCAGAATCAATCATTGCTGTTGATGAATGATTTTTTTGTCGAGATAATCCATGAGCTATTAAAAACAAAAAAAAAAACGATTTACCCAAAAAATCTCTTTAGGCTTTTCTTTTCGCATACATCTTGTTCCTGAGGAAACAGTTGATGATTGAATACAATCATAATATCGTCTACGAACTTCATTTAATATATCATAAATAAATGTATTAAAATCTTTTAATCCATATCGAGCTAATTTTTGTCGACCCTATAGAACATATATATATATATATTTGATTTTTGTCTTGCAGAACTATTTTATTTCTTAATACTTGATTTCTTGTTGCTGAAAATGATGGATTAACAGGTAAAAATGGTACAACATGTAAAGGAATTAATGTTCGATCAACTTGTGTTTGCCATACTAAACAAAACAAAAATATTTTATAAAATTTTCTAATAAAATTAACTTGTTTTTAATTCTCGTCGGTCAACTTCATCATATACATCCATTGCTAAATCTTCAAAAAGTGAATCAGGTAACTAAAAATATTACAAACAAAAAGATTAATTGTTATTATTATATATAATGTAAATTATAAATACTTGTTGAAGTTTTTGACGAGCTATTATTGCTTGTTTAGATTTATCGAGTCTATTAAAATAACTGAAAAATACACAATTTTTCTTTTTCAACTAATTAACTTACTTCTCATTCAATTCAGGTAGAACAATATGTTGATTATTCTTATGATTTGGTCGTTTACCACCAATAAAACATATAAGACAATCAGTTAATTCATACTGAAGTTCAATTAATCGATCAGCTAAATCTGAATAACCATTTATTCTAAACATAATACAAACAAAGATCTAATAAATAGTTTTTTTTTTCGTCTTTACCGTGCATGTTCTTCTGGTGATACACCCGATGCATCAACTGTTGCAGGATTACCACCAAAAATGCAGAGAAGCTAAATGATTTATTTTATATATAGTAATTAATATATTAGGAGAAAAAAATGTTTTACTTCTATTTGATTCAATTGACCACGACTTGCAGCAACATGAATAGATGATGTTCCAGTTTCCTATAGAATAATTTTTTTTGAATTAGAAAATAGAAATATTTTTTATTTCTTAAATCTAACCGGATTACGAAAATTTGGATCAGCACCTTGAGATAAAAATCTTAAACATGTTATTATATTATCTGTTCGAACAATAGAATGTAATTGCTATAGAAAAAAAGGCAAGTGATTTTTATAAATATTAAAAAAGTCTTTTTTGTTGTTTTTTACTAGATTTAAATCTTCATATGTTTCATTTGTTTCATCTTTTAATCGATTAATATAAGCCATTTGTTGATATTTAGCTCGAATAAATTCAGCCTTGATTCTATATATACAACAATAATAATAATAAAAGTTATTAGTGCAATTCTTTCGGGATTAAAATTTAAGACACAGATTTCTGAAAACCAACTTTCTTCCTTTCACTCGAAGCTTTTAAGAAATGATTTTATTTCATAGACCGAATGATTCTGAGCAAGATGAAGTATATCCGACATTTCCATGACTTACCTTCACTAAACTGCATTTAATTTATAGAAGGTTCCAAAGCTTAAAACATGGCACAAAATTGGAAATCTTTGATAAAACGAATAGAAAAATGCTTCTTGAGCCTTCCATAAATTGAATGCATTTCAATGAAAGAAGCTTATGGAAAGATCGAAGATGTCTTATTTGCTCAGAATTATTTGCTTTATAAAACAAAGTTTTTTTCCAAAAACTTCAAATGGCAATCAGAAAGCTGTTTTTGCGAGCCTTAGTCTTCCCCAATCTTACTGCAGTCTTCGGACTCATAAATCCTAAACGATTTTTCAGATTCTTGCTAGCTATTACCATTGAGAAACACGAAGAAAAAAGCAAATTTCTATCCTACATTCTTTGACGCCCATTTTCGATCGTGTTTCACAAAAGAAATATTATGCTTTGAATCGATTGTTTGATTTCTTACGGAAGTGGATCTTTAGCTGATGGTTTTTTCTTTGGGAATTTATTTTGTGGATCACGTAGACTATATTCCCATATAAGATTAGCGCCATTTGTGCTTAATTCATTTAGTAACTGAGAACAAAAAACAAAAGTTAAATTCAAATGAAAATCTAGCAATTATTTTTATTTTATACATTCAATTGACTTGGTGACCAATAGCTCCGTTTGAAAGATTTTATTTGTGATATATGTCGGCCAAGACTTAAATGTATACTACAACATTCATCACATAGAAGAACACCATGATTGATCGAACACCATTCAAGACCTTAGGAAAAAAAAAGAATCTGAATTAAAATAGTTTTTCGATGAGATTTTTTCGTCTTCATGCATTTAATTTATCATGATCATGCTGGGTTTCGAAATAAAAATGCAAAAATTTATTACATTTTCAATCAAAGTATTGTATATAACCAATAAGAACATGTTCTCTAAAGTTAACAAATTGTGTATAGAATATTCTTAAAACGTTTATTTTCTAGTCAATCAAGTCAAACGATATTCTTCATATGTCAAAGAAATTATTATATTATTTCTCTTCATCTGTTTATATGTTATCTTCACATTCATTATTCCTCGCTGGAGACATGCGCAACCAAGGTTTTTTAGTAGTTTCGATCTAGGCTTCATGAAAAATATTCCAAAATTTATTCCCATTAAACCTTTAAGAAAAGTTTTACATACTTGTGTTTTAAATAATTCAACTTTTTTTTCTTTTGATTACTGTAATTTATAACATAATTCGATACAAATAATAGAAAATTTAACGAACAATTTTAATTCTCATTCAAATAACTATTTTTCTTACAGTTCCTGAGCGGGGACATTTGTTGGTCGTGGTCACTGCGCTCGGAATAAAAACTCGCTTCGAACATTTCTATCCCTCACACATGGCCAATGTACTATTTTATAAGAAGATTCATTCTATTTTCTCTAATTATCGGTACATGCTTGACATAAATAACATAGTGTGTTGATATGACATTAATCATCCTATCCAAACTTAAGGTAATGCATAGTTAATGAGCACAGAAATTTTTTCGTTCTTTCATTAGAGAAAAGTTAAAATACCGATTTCAAATTTCAACAAATAACACATCAATCTTTCAGTCACAAACATTCCTTGCATGTCTTACCATTGTGTCCACAATCATGACATTCTTTGCCTATAGTTTCAAAACTTTTAGGCATTACATAAATAAATCATCTAATATGAAAAAAAAAAAACAAATACATATATATTTATATATATAAAATATCTAATGTTTATCTTTGTGTTCTGTCCATCATTTTCTTTCTTTTTTTTTTATTTCCAAATAAACACATCATCTGTACACAACAATATAATCAAGTGAAAATGATAAATATAAATTGTTTTCTGTATCTTTCGTTCAGAATGACCATAAACAAATGAAGAACAAAATTGGTCAAAAAAAAGAGAAATAATACATAAAGAAAGAGAGAGAGAATCACTTTTTTTTCAATATCACCTCTCTAGCTTGATTATCAAGCAAAAGCAAAAAAATAATACACAAATACATACATTGTGCTTTAACAAAAACAAACAAAGATTAGCCTCAATCACAACATACAAATCATAAGGCTTTATATGAAAGAATTCAAATTGCAATCAATGTCAAGTTTTATCATACAATCATTTATAAACAATAACAAGAAAACAAAAAAAAACAAGCATAACAAGACAGAAGAATTTTAGAATTCACAAGCATATTTACATATAAATGTAAAGTGAAACACTAAAAAATAAATGACTAATTCAACAAGATTAAAATTAAATAATATACAATCAACAATTATTTAATTCATTATCTTATTGTTGTCGTATTCGTTTCTAAAAATAAAAAATAAAAATATGAAATCATATATAAGTTACTATCGGACAATTCGAAGTTTGATCAAAATTTTGATTGTCTAAACTTTAGTCGAAAGTAAAAATGTTAAAATCTGAGGTGAAAACTTTTGAATATTTTTTCGTTTAGAAAATCAAAAAGAAACAAGCAAAAATACTTTGAAATGTTAGCTTATCGACCTTAAACGATGTTCTTATTGTACAATTATAACCTTGTGTTTTTGCTACAATAAAATACAAACTAGTGAGGAAATAAGATGTTGTAATATGATAATTATTATATTGATTATATAATGTGTTTATTCGACTTTGAAATGTTCATGTTCGTTTGTTTTTTCTGCTTCGATGCATCAGAACACCATTGAAGTATAATATTCTATACGCGTTCTTCTTCTGCTTTTATAAAATTGATCAAATCTGATATATTCAGGTGATTTCAATAAATACGAAAATTTATTCTATTACGAAACAATCTGAGGATGATATTCTTTTCAGCTACACACTCCATCAACTTTACTTTCGACCAAAGTTGAGTTTACCAAAATTGTTTTGTGTCATGATCGAAGAGAGCTCTTCGAGTTACCTATAGATGTCTTGGTTTTGACATATTTAGATGATGTTTTGAGAAAATTTATTCAAAATGTTTCTTTTGATTTTTCTTCTCAAATAGTTAGAAGAATAATGATGCATGGCTTTTGAAAAATATTGCTTGATTGTTGAGAAAATAGATTTTTTCGACAGGATAGCAAAACGTCATGCATACAGGCTGATATTCAGAGGTTATTGTGCTGATTCTCAATAGGAGACTCGTTGCTTCTCAAACTGAAGTTTTGATAGTCAAAACCTTGTAATAAAAACCCGTATCTATGACTTTTCTTACTAAATCAGGAGTAAAATCAAAAGAAAAATCTGGATAAATATTGAGACTTGACGCCTTTGACATATTTCAATTTTTATAGGCTTTTCTGATTTTTGTTTTATCTAATTTTTCTAAAATATTGTCTAAATATGTCAAAAACAAAGTATCTATATGTAATCCGACAAACTCTATCCAACTATGACAAAAACAAATTGCTAAAATTTCGAATTATCAACACCGTAAAATTAATTTATTATAAACATACATGTTCATTTGTTTGATCACATATTTTTTGAAATTCAATTTCAAAATAATTAAATAATTTTTCAAGACTATCTTCGGAAATTTTTGATAAATCACTATTTAATAAATTACGTTTTATATCAAGAACTGAATTATAAAATTCATCTTTTGATGACAATGCTCCACTCTAAATAAAAAGAAAATACATAAATAGTTTTTGTTCAAGAATTCCATCTTTCGAAATAGAAATATTTACAACAAGATTCGTTTGAATAATATCAAGTTTTGATGATAAAATTTGTTGACAAGTAGCATCAAGAAAGTGAAAGCCATATTGAGAAAGAATATTACGAAGAAGGCTAAATCAATTCAATACATAAAATAAATGAAAATACAAAATTCATCACTATCTAACGGTGGTCAAAAATTAAGCCAATTAATATCTCATAAAATAGAATCCCAATTTGAAGCGTCTGTGTTTGCAAGCGTATCAAAACACAACAAACAAAAGTTGATCACAATAAAAGCTCACCTTCAAACTTCTAACTTACGAAACAAATTAGAAGCCCAGTGAACTACTATTCTACCAGAGGATTTAGTGAAAAATGATCGCTTTTTTGAATGAGTAAACCTGCATTGCCTCATTTGTTGATAAATACAGAAGGATAAGAATGAAAGTGATATTTCATTTGACACAATGAATACCAAGTTTACTTGGTCAATAATGCAAACGAGGTGAAAAGATAACTTTGTATGGCTACTATTTATATCGATTAAACTGGAAAAGTTAGAACGGTTCATTCATATGTGTTTTTACATTTAAATCAAGCCCTCGTATTATTACTTTAAAAAACGATGTAATTTTAAAATGCAATGACTGTGAATGTTGAAGGTAGATCGGACTAATACTACAAGATTAAAATTTTAATTTATATCAAAAGTGTGACGAAGTGTTTTTCATCGATATTAAAATTTGCCATCTCAGAAGAAACAAGACTACCACGCCGTCATGGAGATCTCTCATATAAATATACGCCATAAAATGTTTTTTGATTATTTATTAATTGAAAAGTGATTGCATTTTGAAAATGTAATAAAAATGAAGCAATGAAATTTTGTTCATTTCAAAAAGCGATAATTTTTCATTAATTGACTTAATTTTCAGTTGCAAAGAATACATAACCCGAGAAAATTACCTGTCCACTGCCATTGTCCAACTTTCATCATTAGATATGATATCATCTCTAGATCGTTTTTTTATTTCAGCATCTGTTGAAAGGAAATAAAAAGTTCAAATAAAAAAAAGACAAAAAAAAAAAACTTATTTTCTATTCCTACTTGTTATTATTTGTTGATTATCTATGGCATCGATTTCATCATGTTCTATACTAATCTCATCATCTTCATATTCATTTTTATGATTAATACATTGTATACATTTATCTTCCATTAATGGTCTTGGTGTTGAATGTAATGATTGTATAGGTGACATTGATGGTGATATATTAGGAGTTGTTAGTGTTTTAATTGAATTCAAATTATTATCGAATTGTATTGTACTATGACGTGAAATAGGAATACTATTTGATGATGATGTTGTTGTATCATTATTTTGTTCTTGTATAGATAATGAAAATATATTTGATGAACTATTATCATCTGATAATGTTGATGATAAACTTGTTTGTTGAACAAGACGTGTTGGTGTTGATGGTGATTGTTGACGATAATCTGATGATGAATTACTATTTGTGGTATCATTATTAGGTACTAATGATATATTTGTATTTAATATTGTATTTAAACGTTGTTGAAATTCTTGAGATGTATCATTAGAATCAGTTGTACTTGGTCGTGGCATAATTGCTCGTTCCTTAAAATCGAAGAAAAAATATTGGAAGGATTTATTAAAATTAAGTGTTAGAACAAGTATGAATATTTGAAGAGCATCATACCTTATTTCTTTTTTTTGTTGTTTTAAAACATGCAAGTACAGAAACAGATCCACTTGTAGTTGGAGTTGTATGTGCTGGTTTTGATTCGTAACACATGTTCGTTGCAGCAGTTACTGATATTGGTTTTGTTTCAGTTTTAATTGATTTATTTATAACAGTTGTGGAAGTAGGAGTTGTTGTTGCACGTACACGAAAAACAGGGACATCTTGAAAAAAAAAAGGAAGCAATTAGAGAGAATTTTGAAGGTTAATTAGTTTTTTTCTTCGAAAGAAATATACTTGGATTTACAGATGTCATACGATAAATCATTGGTCCGTGTGTAGACGACGGTCTCGGCATTTGTTGAGGTTTTGGTTGAAAATTAACTGTTACTGATTTAATCATTTCATCATGTGTTGGACTTGTTCTTATTGCAGTTACATTCGTTATAGGATGTTGTTGTTGAACGGTTGGTGTTGGATTTGTAGTATCCACGACTGTTGCTAAACAACAAAAGTTGAATTACTTCAATAAATAAAATAATAATATAATCACGAATATATGGTTGTAAAAATTCAGTAGAATTGTTCGAATACTCTTTAACGATGAAAGGATTATATTGGGATCGTAACATAAATGATTTTTTTTTTATTATAAATTATTGAAGTTCTAATAGATGTTTTCATTTACAGATGCTGTTCTACAAACGACGTCGTACCAAAGTTTATTGTCTACCGTTTCTCTAAAAATTCTGATTGTAGACAAAAAATTCATCTCATTTCTTTACCATATATGGTTTTTTTATGTCTTCGATAAAACATCATTCCTCTCTATATTTTAATAGGAATAATCATTTTCCTATATTGTTATATATCTGAAAAATCGATCACGTACAAAACGATCTCATCCTCTTTATTTCTAATATCTTACATCCGTAGTATGCTTGTCATTTTCCTTTTATGTTAAGAACGAGAATATCTGACGTAACAAACATAATAATAAAAAGACAGAGTCATATAAGACTACAAATCTGTCCATTCTTGAACTATTAACAAGCTCATTTATATATTTCGATGAAGAGTTTGGTACTAAGCAGTTTGATAAAGTAATAAAGACCTAAAATTAGAGACCTGCACGGAGTCGTTTTCGGAGTCGCCGTCGGAGTCAATTAATTCTTTTGCTGAAAATTTAGTTTTAGCATAAGAAATGTTTTGACTTGCAAGTTTTGTTCTCCAATATTTAATGTATAAACTGACTCATTTTGGAGATTCCAATGACATGTTATCAAGGTCAATGACCCTGACAGAAAGTCGGAGTCGAAAAAAAATCGGAGTTGAATCTGACTCCAACTTTTTTTCATGGTCATTGACCTTGATAACATGCCATTGGAATCTTCAAAATGCACCAGTTTATACATTAAATATTGGAGAACAAAACTTGCAAGTCAAAAAATTTCTTATCCTAAAACTAAATTTTCAGCAAAATAATTAATTGACTCTGATGGCGACTCCAAAACCGACTCCGTGCAGGTCTCTACCTAAAATACTGTACATAAATTCTCATTATCAATATAGCCATCGAAATCGTAGAATATCTCGCTAATTAATTTTGACAACAGAGACACTCTTATCTTGAATTGGTCTCATCGGAGCGAACATTCAATTCTGCTGCATCAATTCCTATAAGGTCGAGTCTGTTAAGAAAGAGTTATTGATGTCTTTTATTTGTCACTTCATTGACTTGTCGACAGATTAAGATCGATGGGGTTTAAAACTACCTACGTTAATCAATAGTATTTTTCAAAGACTACACAATTGTACGTTTGTGAAATTGAAAAAATGTTATCTTTTCAATAAAATATATATTTAGAATTGATCATAAGGTGAACCAAGGAGAATTTTTCGATGCGAAAATATTTGAAACATACTTAAGTCGACTGAGTTTTTGATGCTGATTCCGAGTATCATGTTAATTTTGAGTTTCATAAAAGCATGATTTTATAGTCTTCAACGAACACTATCGGTTGATATATAAAGGTTTCTTGCGGCGTAAGTCAATTGATCTCTATTGGTCGACAAGTCAATAAAGTGACAAATCAAAGGCATTAATTGCTTTCTTTTTATAGGTTCANTATCTTGAATTGGTCTCATCGGAGCGAACATTCAATTCTGCTGCATCAATTCCTATAAGGTCGAGTCTGTTAAGAAAGAGTTATTGATGTCTTTTATTTGTCACTTCATTGACTTGTCGACAGATTAAGATCTATGGGGTTTAAAACTACCTACGTTAATCAATAGTATTTTTCAAAGACTACACAATTGTGCGTTTGTGAAATTGAAAAAATGTTATCTTTTCAATAAAATATATATTTAGAATTGATCATAAGGTGAACCAAGGAGAACTTTTCGATGCGAAAATATTTGAAACATACTTAAGTCGACTGAGTTTTTGATGCTGATTCCGAGTATCATGTTAATTTTGAGTTTCATAAAAGTATGATTTTATAGTCTTCAACGAACACTATCGGTTGACATATAAAGGTTTCTTGCGGCGTAAGTCAATTGATCTCTATTGGTCGACAAGTCAATAAAGTGACAAATCAAAGGCATTAATTGCTTTCTTTTTATAGGTTCAATCTTATAGGAAATGATGCATCAGAATTGAATGCTACTCTATCTGATGAGAGTAATCCGAGATGAAAGCATCGCTACTGTCAAAAGTCATTAGAAAGACACCTCACGATTTTGATGGCCATGTCGCTAATGAGACATTATGAACAATATTTTGGATCTTTATTACTCAAGATACTTTCTAATCAATCCGAAACGATTATTAAAAAAAAACCATTAAAATATTCTGCATCGAAAAATATAAATGAATTTTCAACAGTTTAAGAATTGACAACTTTGTGTTTTTATAGTCTTGCTTTTTCTAATCGATACTCAAATAATTTCTCCTATAAGACTAACCATGATCATTATCATTATTACTATTGTTAGGTGAATAAACTGGAAGAACTTTAGCAATCGGTCGTAAAATTTTGCCGACAGGCTTATCGGTCGATGCACTACTTGATGAACGTCGCCGTGATTTTTCTATAGTTGAACCATTATTATTAAATGTAACTATATTTCCATTATTATTATTATTATTATTATTATTATTCTCGGATGAATTTGTGAGAAAACTTTGTTGTTGACTATTTGTATTATTGTGTGATTGATTATTTGAATTTGAGGAAATAACATTAATTGTTGTACCTAGAGATGATTGTTGTTGAAGATCAGATGTGTTTGTTGTTAGTGGTGGTGATGATATTGGAGATGTTGTTATTGTTACTTCTTGTGCTGCTTGAGGAATTTGATCAACTGTACATGTTGTCAATGCCATTGGTACTGTTGTTACTGGACGAAATGTTGTTGTTGGAAGAGATTTATTTAGATCATCACTATGTGTTCGTGTTAATTGTATTGTTGATGGTGTTTGAGATGGAATAACAATTTGAACATTTTTTGGTAAAGTTAATGTTGATGTTTGAGTTGTATTTATTGGTAATGTTGTTGAACGTGTTGTTATTGAATTATTATTATTATTATTTGTTGTAGCAAATTTAACTAATTTAACAGGGCTATTATTTATAATATTTTGTTGCTGTTGTGAATTTGTTGTACATGTTGGTTGAATAGATGTTGTTGAATGTGGTAAATGTTGAGTAATATTTGATGGTGAAACAAGAATTATTTTTGTATTACCTATTTGAATATTTGTTGTTGGTTTTGGTACAACTGTTTGAAAATTTAATATACGCGGAGTAACAAAAAGTGTTGGTGTTGTTGTTCCTTGAATAGTTGATATTGGAGTTGCTGTTGTCGTTGGTTGAATAATTAATTGTGGATGATGAATTTGTTGTTGTTGAGATAATAATTGTTGTTTTATAGGTGATGCTTGTTGTAATGAACTTCGTAAATCATTTCCAACTGATGGAAGTAATGTAAGATCATTACGATAATGATCTGATTTAGGAATTGTTGATGTTAATTGAGATTTTATAGTAGATGTATTCTAAAAATAGAGTTGATTTGCTACTATTTTAGAAAGATATTTGTAAGAAGTAAAGATACAATTTCCTAACATGAAGACTATTGTCTCAGTCTTTTCTTCAACACAATGATTGCTTATCTATCTTTGTTGAGTGATAAATGATTGTGGATTTTCGATTCTGAACGATTCAAATGCTTCAGAATTCATTCCATAAAAAACTTTTTCATAATTTTATTTAATGTTTACTATCGATTATTTTGTCAAAACATCTGAATAGTTACAGTAGTAAGTACAGCTACGGAGTAAAAAGAATATAGACTTTAATCCTCTTATCTGATACTTTGACTACAGATAGAGATAGGCTTTAATGCAAAAGATTTACAATGAAAGCATTGTAATATTTTTCCTAGGACTTAAAAAAAGGCTTTTTTTTGGTACTTTTCTACTTTTTCACTATTTAAAGGTGTTAATCTTCAGTTTCTTATCACCAAATAAAGCATCGCAAATCTATATTGTGTCACAGATAGTGTACTTCAATTCGCTGTAATCTTGAGGTCCAGGAAAGCCTCCATTATCTGGAATAATCTCAGCATGGATCTCTTTTCCATTGATAATTGTGAATTTTTCAAAGCAAATGGTTCAAACTACCCGAAGATATGAATCAGTTTTTGATAACTCTTATCAACACTCATGTACAGATTATCGAGAGAATACCTCATAAATCAGACAAACTAAAACTGTTTGACATGGAATTTTTATTGATGGTAGAGACAGCACTGATCTGTCGAATGAAGGGTCTAATGTAACGAGATGTGTTGTCTATGTTAAGATATCCTTGTCTAAGAAAAAAATCTATGTTGATCTTCTAGCTCCTTCTCATGAAGGTCGATCAAGTTGTTATAAGTCCTTGATATCAGAGTTCAATATGCTCTATTTGTAGTCAAACTATAACATTAAAGAATTAAAGTTTAGGTACTTGTGATCTGATAGCGGAACTTTTTGCACCTACAGTATAATAATTTACATTTAGAGATGTGCAGGATAAGGTAATATCCTGCACATCTCTATTAACATTGTACTAAAATACTTTATTCTTTCATTTTATTTGAATTTAAATAAAATTTTTCATGAAATTATTATATTAGTTTTCTCATCCGAAAAAAACTTTTTTGTTCATTTAATAATTTATATTCATTTACTTACATTTGCACCAAAAGTATTTGACATGCTTTTAGATTCTGTATTTGTACTATTATCATTATTTGGAATAGCTGTAAGCATATTAACAATAAATGGTGCATTATTTAAAAGCGTTATAGCAACAAGTTTATCAACAGTATCACGAACAATTTCTTCAATATTTTCTGAACCTGACTGTATATCATCTATTGTTTGTTTTGAATCATCATTTTCTGTAAAATTATTTTCATTATCATCATCATCATTAAAAGATTTTTTTCGTTGTTGTAAATATAAATTCTTTTTTAAAACATTTAAATTGTCAAATCCATGTTTACGTGTTATTTTAAATGAATGATTTGTTTGTGATGTTAATGAACTTGGATGAGATGATGGTAAAACAGATGATATTGTAGAACGATGAGAAGTTAATATTGGATTTTGTAATTTTGATGATGATGATGATGGTGAATTTGTATTTGTTTGTTCATTAACACGAAGTAATTCTTTTTGTACAACTTCAATTAATGTATCTAAACTTGATTTACGTTTTGTTGCTTGTTTAGCACGAACTAAACGAATTACTTTTGAACCTAAAAATAAACATATTATAAAAAAAAGAATAACTCTTTGAAAGAAAAAAAAACGCTCAAGTGAAAGAATGTATTTCACAACACACACTTTCTTGCTAATCTATAATCTGATTCTGTTGATAAGAAAAAATAAATTTACTATTAATATCTGTATTATTTAAATTTTGTTTTGTTGTATTATGTAATAGTTGCTGTTGTTGTTGTGTTGCATTTCGAATTCCATCTTGTTTTATTTCATCATTAACAAGTTGTTGTAAATCATGATCTATAAAGAAATTTGAATTCAATAATAAATGGTTAATGACATGGTTGTTTTTTTTTCTTTCTTACTTAGTTTTGTTGTTGTGATAGGTCGAGGATGTTGAATAATTGTTGTTGATGGCGTTGTTTGTAAAACATGTTCAGCTAATTGAATAGATTTTGTATTTGGAGGACGATGAACAATTGTTGGACATGCATAATTAGCTTCAATTTCCCAATTTGTTGTATTCGATGACGGATTAATACTACATAATAAAAAAAAGGAATTATTTAATTGATAAGATATAATTTTTCTGATCTAAACCTTGTAGCTATTTCAGATAACTGTTCATCATAAAGTGCACGTTTTACTTCAGCTGTATGTCGTTCACGACTAATACCAAATGTATTTTGTAAGACAGGTAAAATATTTAATTGATTTTCTGTAAGATCACCTTGGGCACGAAATGCAGAAATAATTTGAGAATAAGAATTTACAGCCATATTCTTGATTGTAGCTGCTGAACGGCGTTGTAAAATATCGTGTTCCATATCTTCATTCCTAAAATTAAAAAATCCAGTTGAAGGACAGTTTAGAAAAAAATTTAATTTTTTTCTACATACTTTATTCAAGTGAAGATTTGGAAAGAATTAAAGCAAGTTTTATTTCAAACTTGTCTTGTTTGTTTTAAATTCAAAAAATAGGAGGGAAGATAGAAAATAAATACTCAAACAAAATCAATGCTAGAGATTATATATCTGTAGTATATATGCAAACCACTGACGTTTATATGCGTTTATTCTCGTTCATCTATTCGTTGATATAACTGTCATTGTAATGGAGCATTCAGAGAATCGGATAGAACCTCAATATAGAATAAATAATAAATGTACGCTTTTATTTTAGTTTTTATAGAAATTTTCAGATTAAATTATTTTATTTTGATTGTCATAAATGAAATAATAAATAGAAAGATTTGATTTATTAGATTTTTAATGTAATTATGAATCATAGAGGTCACTCGATATGATTGAGAGCTTGTAGAGTGAGAGACAGATTTGAATCAATATTTTACTACATGTTTCAAATGATATTATATGATTAAGTTATTTGCAAAATACGATTATAAAGACTAGATTACATGATGATCCAGCAAGACTGTACGATACCAAACTACATTGTGAATGTCTATTTTGACATGAATCTGTTTGTTAGCAAAATTGTTTTTGTATGTAATGTTTTGCAGTTTATGGTGTTGATACGTGCTTAGATGTTTAAGAATATTTTTTTTTAACGCGTGCACACATTTTCAATCAGAGTTACCAACAGACCGATTGATTAAGCTGTTTTGAGAGGTAGGCAGCAATGGACAAATCAAAAATCCATTGGACAATAATTTTTGAAAACTTATTGCTATAATAAAAGTCGATCTTTACTGACGAGAAATTTGTCCAGCTCAACTGACAGGCAAGCAGACTTGTTTTCTTTGCACTGTTTCACAAATGTACCCTTTATCTTTCAAATATTTGATTATTTTGTGTCAAAAAGGCAGGATTAAGCATAAATAGAACAAAATAACAGTACAAGTAAGTAACAATAAAAAGTATAAAAATAGTTATAGCCCAAAATCCAATCATTGTTGATGTTTTTGTACGAACAAATAAATGTGAGTGGAGGTAGGTCTTGTCTTCATCCAGATATCCACGCTCACATTCAAATCCATTTATCGGTGGGAAATGCTTTCAAACCTGAGAGTTTTCTTCTGTATGACACTGATGTTCAGTTGCCGATACATCTACTAAATTAAGTATTATTATTTTATTGTCACTACTCGCAATTCCTGATTTTTATTTTCAAAGCAGTTTAATTCGCACATTGGATCACTTGTTTTATTTACATCTTCTATTTAGTTTAGACAAGTTTTTAACTCTTGCATTGGGAGAATCACGTCAGAACTTGCATCATCAAAGCGTAGAGTTTAGATTGCTGTAGCTGTTTTCGCTTAATAGGATTTATGTGCCTAGAAAGGTTGTTAAGCATTCATTCACATTCTTTATTAGCGAATTTATGCGTAGTATCGAGTATGGTGACGAAAAAATACTGTTGAGTCGTCTCCATTGAGATTATTGGTTCAATGAAGAATAGTGTGGATTGATTTTTCTAAAACAAATGATGAGTTCTCATCAAGAGACAGTGCATTAAGATCGCACTACTTGAACCTTCAAACATGTACGACTATCAAAACTTTCCCACTGTAGGTAATTGCCATTATCTCAATAAGACTAGTGGGCAATCAATATTGAATTAGTGAGTAGTTGCTCAATTGCCCACCATCTGACTACGTCACCGATCCAACTATCTGAGTATACAATTTCAGCCATGTGTTATGATGGTTGGATAGTATGCGATAATACTGTTATATTCGCAGCAGCATCTGTTGTTAATATGGAAATTGTTTGTGTGCATTTTCGTCCATTCATATCAAGTATCAATTTTTGTTTGGTTATCAATTGAGAACAATGAATAAACGTTTGTCGTTTAGACGAAGATCATCTTTTCTATCTATATAATCAATGTTTTAAACTTTATTTTCTAAAGTTTTGTACCGCATCAGATGTGGTTTATTTTAATGACACTCAACGACTAACTTTATCTGGTTTTTGTTGAAAGTACGGTTTGAACAACAAAAATATGAACAAGAAAAAAATCTAGCAACGTCATTTTTTCTATTATTATTCTTTCCAACTTCAGTTTACATTTCATTTGCATAATGACATGATGGTCTATTCATGGTATGTCTTCTTTCATTCAAATAATACTGAAAAAAAAAAAAGATTGCTCATTGTTTATTTTTCATTGATATTTTGAAAATGATTTTTTTCTCTTCGTGGTAAAAAAAGAAGAAAAACATCATTAGTTCGATTTTTCTCATCATTCATGTAATTGATATCCTGATAATGTGAACAAAGCCAAAAGAAAAGTAAATTTAATTTTGGTCGGAGTACTATTGAAACAGCGCTCTTTACTTGTTAAATATTTAGCTGGTAATTAACAAATAATTCGAGTAAAAAAACTGCTCTTAGTATCATTTACCGTGATAAATATACATTGCGTGTCATAGTTACTGAAGAACTAATGTAGTTATTACAAATTCTTCTCTCAGTTTCATTGAGGGTGTCAGTTGGGATAAGACTGTGAATGTATCTTCACTCTCCTCCTAGTTAAAGTAACGAATGCTGCAGAATCAATGACGGACTTCACATTTTCTCAACAGCTTACTTAGCTTTCATCAGTTCGGGCTTTAAGGTCTTTTCAGCAGATTTAGCTTTCGATTCTTCATAAAAATACACATCAATGTTTTCTATAGATTTAGAAAGGAAAAAGTTAGTGAAAAATAATGAAAACATAAAATATGCACAAATTGATTCCCATTCTTTCATACCAGTAGAATATTTGTCAAAAACATTTTATAATATCATTTCAGATAGAATCGAGAACTTTCTGTTTATTGGCATATTATAGAAGTGTGTCTACACAAAAACTTTCTGTAGAAAATTATTTTTTTTGGATCCGGGTACAAAATTTATGCTTCTCTTGCTGTTTAAGTTTAACCGAGTTGAATAAAATATTTAACGATACGAATATTGTGTCTATCATTGTGATTCATTCACTATGAAAACAACAAACATCCGATTCAAAGGACTGAATCTCGATGGATCTATATCAATTTACTGAGAATAAAGAAAGTCATGATTCAAAAATTATGCTTTTCATATAAACTGACTTGCAAAAATTTTTAAATACACCAGACGTATGAAGACTTTGAAGCTCTACAAAGTGGATGATTTATTTTTTCAATCGTTCAACATTGGAGATCACGAAACGCAGAAATGCTGAATTTAGGGTAGAAAAGTTCTATATAAATTATGTTTTCGACATTTCTTCATTGACTTCTTTTGTTCTGACTTTAAAACAACAAGTGACAGGTAGCTTCATAAATAATTGTAGACTGAGACTTTTTCGATCTAAGTTTTAGCCCGAATTGATGAAAACTGACAAAACTATTGGCAACGTATCGAGTCGACCATGTAATCTATCCACCTATTTATTATTCAATAATACTACATTCATAACACAAATGTGTTAAATATTTTACAATCCAATTAACTGACGTTTTTGTCTATGAGCTTATCACGCCTGCTCCGCTCCCGCTCTGTCGGTTATGGATTTTCGATTTGCCCACGCCCTACTCAAACATTCTTCAATAAGCTTCTTTAAATAAAAAAAAAACTATATAGATCTCTATTATTGCTTCAGCATGCTGTCGATTCAACCATTGCACTTTATTTATGCTAAAATAACTTAACTTTCTGACGATATTTTTAGTATATCGATTATTTTTCAAACTATTATTTTACAAATATATGCAACATATCTCTATAATGATGATAATATTGCTAAACTTGAAAAATCATTCATAAATATCTAATAACTTATCAAAATATATTCCATTTTTATTATAGCACATCAATATTTGTATAAAATCTACATAATTCCACTCTTATTGATAGATAAATAGGTGATAGTAATCATTCTATCATCTCTAGTAGTGTAATGGGTCGCTTCTAAAGTTAAACATATTCAAAATCAATAAATTACATCTCACATTGAGAGTATCTGATACATTGCCACATCTGATTGATTCACCCACATATTTCTTTTTTTTATAAAATATTCTGTTAAAATGATTTGTTATCATTTAAATAATATCCATGAAGCATCATATAAGTATACGTCTGTTCTCTTCTCAGCAGATAATGCCTCATATGACTTTCCAGGATATTCAATGACTTTTCGGACATAAGATGAATTTGCGAAAATTGAAAAAGGGTTTTCGGAAACCAGATCAATTTCCGAATATCGAAAATGAATATTCTGAGAGAAGAATCAACTTTCCCGACAACTCGAATGGCTTGCAAAATATTTTTTTTTTACGCCAACCAATGGAGTCTTGGCCCGCGGAACCCAAAGGACTGATCTAGCACATTCACAAGAAACTTCGTCCGTGGAAGTACTGCCAATGGACATACATCACATCTCTCTCGATGTGGGTGCTGCGAAAGAAGTCATACCACATCTCTCTTGATGCGCCTTATGCAAAGTACGCCAAATGCGCCCATTATGTTTCGTTACCGAATAAAGTTGACGAAAAAGTAGTTTCTGGAAAGGGTGGGGACGTTGGTATGCGTGTATATGTTCATCTTCTTTCATCCACACCCCACACCCACACCCACACCCCACACCCACACCCACATCCCACGCCCACATCCACACCCAAGTCTAACTATGCAAGTGAAAACCGGTCAACAATGTGTCAAAAATTGCAATCTTTGGCGCTCGCAGACATTTTGTCTTTAAGTAAACTGTATTATCCACAAACTAAGCTCAATGCAATAGTAGCATTTTATAGAACTTTCAAAGAGCTATCGGATAGTGTGTAATTTAAAATGGATCGCTGCCTCCAATAGTATCGTAGGGGGAAGGGGAAAATGGTAATTTTATCTTAGCTACCCTGATATTTGCATGTAGCAGGACCCATGTTACATAAGGAAAAATGAGAAAGAATAATATTTTCTTATATTCCTATATGCCACTGAATAGCGGAAAGAATGAACTTTCCTTTTTTTTATATAACTCAAATTAGAAATACTAATAACACCAGAAAAATTTCTCATAAAACTCCTGGATGCCACGGCCCTACATGAGACGGATATTATCTAGCTTTCTATTGAAGCCTTAGCAGCCAGAATGAGGGCTAACGGACTAATGCGAACAGTAATCAACTTCTAACATCTGAGTTGAGTATTTGCAAAATAAAAATTCCAATTTTGAGAGTTGGTCGATTTCATTGCTTAACGATCTCCTCCTTTATGAATATTGACAAACATAATAACATATTTACAGAACTTTATGGAAATATAATTTTTTTTTTCAAATACTAAAATAATCACTATTGAAAATTCAAATTCATCAAATGATCATCTAAATTTAATTATTCAATCTGTTCAACATTATTTCCGTGATTTTATTGAAATAGTTGAACATTTAACAGTTTGGCTTGAATTAGAAATTCCATCTTATAGTGATAGTAATGATTTTTGTATTGTTGTACAGAATGAAATATTTGATGAAATAGCTTTAATGAAATCAAATTGTATTGCTTATATTTTTCAAATTGTTGATTATTGTGAACAACGTGCTATAGTTAATAAAGAATTATTTAAACGACCGCAATTTGATAATAATTATCATTTAATGTCTAATCTTGATTATGAATTATATTGAAGGGATCTGGTCGAAAATCATGGATTTTTCCTTGATCTGGGCACAGTATAAAATGGAAGTATCTTGCGAGTAAATAACTACTCCAATGTCGTTTTGTTCTGATCTTATCCATTTTGTGAATCGAAACTTAAGAGAAGGTTCGCGAGAAGTCGTACCAACCTTTTATATAGGAACGGCAGCCGCTACATGTTCTTTTAGATGTTTTGTTAGTTCAAATGAAAGATCACATCGAGACACTTATAAATTCAAAATATTATGATTTTCTGCTGTACTTAATGAAAATGTCGAAGATGACAATCCTCCATTTTCGGGAAGTAGACCATTAAAACTGAAAAAAAAAGTGGCATTTTTCACATTTGGTCGTTTTTTGAGCTTTTCTTCGCGCCAGCTCATCGCTGTGAGTCGGGAAAAGTCTAAAATGACGCAGAAAAGAATCCTTTATAAAATGGACTATGTCAATGATGATTACAATAAATTTTAGTAATCGATAGTGTCGCGACAAGGCGAGATGGGTCTATAGTTTATGAGTGACGCTTTGCTAGTAATTTACCTCTAACCTCATCGAACCATGACGTATCAAAAAAATGAATGCAGTTTCTGAAATTTCTTGATATTCTACATCTTTTGATACTTTTTCGGACTCGAAGCAATGAGCTGACGCGAAGAAAAGCTCAAAAAACGACCAAAATGTGAAAAAAGTCATTTTTTTCAGTTTTAATGGTCTACTTCCCAAATATGGAGGATTGTGATCTTCGGCATTTTAATGAGAGATAATGTGCTTTTCTATTTAATGTATATTTCTAATAGATATTTAATATCGAAGGCTAATAACAAAGTACATTAAAGAGCAACATGTGAACTCCATCTAGAAAAAAGTCAGGTTGAATTTCAGCATGATGCATCAAGATGAACAAAGGTATTTTGGTCATGACCATGGTTACATAAAATAAATGATATACATGGAAAAAGTTCACTACACACAGAAAACAATATTCAAAAAGAGTAATAATTAAGACTTGTGGAAGTAATGAAGCTTCGAGTAACCAACGAAGCAAGTTGAGATATGTTACCGTATATAGCTCGTACTTCTTCTCCCCTCTCATCAGTTTACATCTATTCCACATAACGATATGTTAAAAGAATTGTTAATAATAAATCACCTATTTCTAAAGTATATTCAATATAGTCTCCATCACTTAGTCTAAATTAATTTAATAAATAAATGAAATCAAATTAAAAAAAATAGATAAAAATCCTTATTTATTATGATAAAGTAATGTTGAATTTGATGTATGTCATTGTGTTATTGTTGTTCAAAGAGAAGATAATTGAAAAAGAGATGAATCACGTGGATATTGTGGATGTGAACGAATAATGCAATTATTTTGTCTAATTAACATAAAACCATTATTAGCAATATTAAGTGAACGAAGATATGAACAACGTTTATCTATTGATAATAAACAATTAGTACCAATATTAAATATAGAACATTTTTCAGCATAACGTATAGTAAGATGAACAAGACCACGCCTTGATGATGAACCTTGAATGCGTTAATTTTCCTCCAAACAGGATGAAGTTAAAATATGAGCAAATAAATATGAATCAAGACCATGATGACGATTTCCAGTTACTCCATCTGATAAACCTTTTAAGATAAGACCCACGAGAACGAGAAAACCAATCAATTTCTACATAAACCGCAACATGAAAATTTTTATATGTTGAAATACACAGTATCATTCAAAAGTTGATGAAAATTTGTTCTCAAATCCAAATAGTTAACACTTTCTGAAATCCTATCAAGAGATATTAAGAGACCTTTGAACCCACTCACAGATATTTTTGTAAAATTTTGATGATTTCTAGTCAATTCGATTTTACACTTCACAAGAACATACTTTACTATTGAAGATCCCTCTTATTTAGCCTATTTAACGCTTCTTGATTAGATCTATTAAACACACTATCATAGAACGCGGTTCTCAAATATAAGTCGAGTCGAATATGTGTTTTTTCACTCAAAAAATAGACAAGAATAATGAAATGAAGGTTTCATATATAATTAGTTATTAAGAAGCTTTTTTTCATAGGTTAAAGAAAAAGAATATTTTCTCATATTAGAAAAAAAATGAAAGACACAAAATGAATTGATAGTTTTTTTATCCTAATAGTGTTCACAAAAATCACTGCAGCCATTGTCCAATCGTATTACTGATTGTTTGACGAGCTTGTTTTAATTCTTCTGGATCCCAGTCTGCATCTGGATACATATCAGCACAATGAGCTGTGCCTAAGAGGAAAAGAACGATATTTTCATTTTACAAAAAATAACGTAACATACTTGATAAGAAAATGGCACTATTATTATTGGGAGGATCTTTAGTGAAACTTAATGCATGCCATGGATCAATAGCACCATTAACAAATAAAACTCTTGAGCCAGAAAAACCTTCTGCACCATAAAATGCATTAGTAAAATTAATACCTCGTTCAAGAAGGTTATCATCAAATTTAGGTCCGAATATATCGGCACATTGTTGAATAAAAAATCTAGCAATAATAAAAAGAAGAGCATAAATAAATAGTTTTATTTCATATGAAGAATTTTTCTTACGATGCTGGAAAATTATTTCCAAATGGTTGTTGAGAATCATCTGATGATTGAAAAAAACCAAATTCAACACATGTTTGATATGTCCATTGACGACCACCTTCAGATGCTGATGCATTCCACGACGTATTTCGTAATTGATTTATCATACTCATATAACCAGCATCAAGGCATGGTTGATCATATGCATTTAATAACATATTATTAACATTAACCATACGTTGAAAAATATCTGGTTCACTTGTATCAAGCATTGTTTTACATAAAACATCAATTGTTATATTTGTTGCACGAGCACCCTAATTTATAAAAAAAAATAAAATAGCAGAAATCAAATTACTTTTATGACAATAATCTTCGATAAAATATACTTCAAATGCTCGATTATCTTTATTGTATTGAACAACACCTTGAAAATTACCGGATACTGTTTCAAAGAAATTATCAACATCATTTTGTGTTTCAATTGAATCACATAAACTATTATTAATATTAAAGTAACATGATGAAAATATGAATTAAAATTACCGAAAAGCTGTTTTTAATACTGTACGACCAGCAGATGATTGAACCATATTTTGCATTACTTCTGTTGCACCACTAATTGCTTCATTGCATTTTTCATCATAAGTTGCAAGAGAATTTCGTACAACAACCAAATATTCTAAATATAAAGTAAAAAAAAACATTCATAATTTCATAATGAGAAAAAATATTAACAAAAAGAAAAACGAACCGCTAAAATCAGTGAGGGCAGTCATAGGACTACTAGCTGATATAGCACCATGAACAAGATGTGGATATTTTAAACGAAACCATGCTGATAATGAACCTTAAATAAAAACAAATAATAAAATTATTTATAAAGAAAACTGAATTAAATATTTAACCTGGATATGATCCACCAAATGAAATCCATTTTGTTTGTTCTGATATTTGATATTTACTATTAAAATATTCTCGAAATGTTGCTAAGTCTGCCAGCGCTTGTTCACTAGTTAAATATCTTAAATTGTCTACACTAAGATCTCTAGAGAAAAAAATAATAAAAGTCAATAATCTAATAAATTTCATTTGATGTTATTTACTCTGTTGGATGACTTTTGCCATAAAAACGATGTTCAAGCATAACACAAATAGCACCATGTGTTTGTGCATATTTAATCCATTGTCCTTCTGTCATCCAAATAGGATCAGCTGGACCTTCACCACCAATTTGAATAAAAACAGGGCCATTCTTTTTCCAATGTAGATCATTAACAAAATATCTTTGTTGCCATGTTTGTGGATCTGCTGGATTAAAATGATCAAGTTGTTGTGTATACCATAATTCATCACTTGGCGATTTTAAACGATAATACGATGATTGAAAACGTCGTTTTGGTGATCCAATCATACCACCGCGAGGTCGGCCACGATGGAAAAATGGAAGACCATCAATTAATAATGGTAGAAGTATTATTCCAATGACGAACAATTGTATTCTATGCATGTTTGTCAAGTGAAAACGAACACAAACAAATCTTATCTAGATATATATGCAAAATGACTAGGTTATATTCTCTTTTTTGATTTTAAAACAATGACAATGCTTAGATATTGTTAACAAAAATGATAAAAGATGTTTCGTTAGATAAAAAATGCAAAATAAACATAACAATGCGGATTTTTGTTGAGGAAATATTTTGATAATTTCTTTCATGTAGTGTTATGTAACAACCCTAATTACACAACAGATATAACTTGAAATAAAATAGATAATTTGAATGTCAACATAATTTGCGTTAATTCATTCTTTCCATAAAAGATGTTCAAGGTCAAATAATAAACATGATAATAATATCTGAGTCTTTTACTAAAGTTTTTCTTCAAGTATTCGATGTAACAATGGTAAAGTTTCGAGTCATATAAAGAATGGGTCAAAATTTCCGAGACAAAATATTTGACCATTTTTCGCATATTTAAATACATTGGAAAAGAGTAAAAAGTCGAGTATTAGAATCAAAATTTTGTGCTCTTTCAGAATTATATACATAGAATTATTTCTATGACTTTTGACTATTGAGCTATAAATGAGTCTTGAAAATTCTCCATTCTTTCGTCATTTTATAGAGTCGAGATTAACCTCAAGTATTATATATTTACATCACTTATTTGATGACTAAATTCTCTTCAGAAAAATAAAATTATTACGTCTCCAGAAAATATTTGATCAGTCTTGCGAAGTTTTCCTTATATCTCAAATGTCAAAAGTCACAGAAAAATTTGAAGCATATCTTTTGAAAAACTATAAAATGCTGATTCTAATACACACTACTTCTCACTTTTTTCAGTGCATTTAAATATGCGAAAAAATAATCAAATATTTTGTCTAGAAACGTTCAACGCACCCATTATTTCTAAAAATATTGTCTTTCATCTCATCGATAAATATTCTATTTACTTTTTTTGTATTATTCATTCTATTACAAAAAACAACAAACAAAATCAGAATTTTCTTATATAGTTTTTATTAAATAAAAAATAATCAAAATACATTACATAAAATCACTCATACGTCTTAATTCTCTTAAATCTAATCGATTTTTATCTCGTCTTGCTCGACGTATAATAATCATAGCCGGTACAATAAATGTCACACAAAACAAAAGAGTACCAAGTGAAACACTAACAAAACATATAATAAATTGTTTATTTGTCCATATTGGTAATGAATCTTTCGATGACATGAAAATTTTCTCATTTGTTGAATTGGTATTATCATGAATAAGAATTCTTTCTTAAAAAAATACGAAAAAAAATTAAATTCTTTATTCTTTCTAAAATTTACCTTGTGAATGAACAGTAAAATATAAGGAACAGTTCAACATAAGAATATACACAACCAATTGAGAATTCCACATATGAACGTAATTATTCGTACCACCAAAAAAAGAACTAGCAGCTGTCACTATGTTTAATAAATATAGATTTGATTGACATATCCAAGTACATCAACTTCCTTGTTTTTTTTTTTTTTGTTCTTTTTCTTCCCTTATGATATACACAATTTGCAAAACGATTAGGCGTCTGTAATGTTCAGTAAAATAATAATAGAAATGATCTATGTCTTACTTCTGTCAAGTAAGAGCCGATAAATGTCAGAGTCATCATGATCAATCGATAACACTCTTCCATAGCACGATTTGAGATGAATGGCATATCAATATATAAAAGGAAAATGAACGTTAATAAATGGATATTACATGGCCCCATTAAAAAGCTATAATTTTTTGATTGTACTAAAACAAAAATAGATTATTAATTGATTTATTTTCAAAAACTTTCAAAAATGTTTTTTGCAAAGATCTCTATTGGATGAATTTAGTTGAATCGTAAAAATTGGATAGTTAAACAAATGTTAATAAGAATATTATTTCTCTTATTCTGAAATTCACTATTAGCATGTAAATGAAAAACATATAGTACGGAAATTTTTTTTTTGCACTATAAAATGTAAGAGGCATTAGAAATTCTATTTTACACAAGACATACGAACAAAATTCAATGGCATGTAGTCCTTGAGCAGTGACAATGTACATATGTATATATACTCATGAGAATTAAACATCTTTAGCCACAGAATACGAAGAACAGATATCAGTCATATTGTAGATCGTTTTTCTATTGTTATATTGATGTCATATGTGAAATGTCGATATTGACAACTATAATGGGTCAAGGAAATTTTGAAGTGTTAATAGACATATTTAAATGATACAAGTAACAAATAGAAGATTTGTTTTTCATAAGTCAAAAACCTTGCAGAATATCTATTTGGTTGTATTCGAGAAATTTTCAGCAAGGAAATATTTATAAAACAAACAAAGTATAGTTTTCAATGAGTATTATAGAAAAATCTCAGCTACCTATTGATGTATCTTCAACAAGAAACATGTCTAAAATAAAACGATCGAGTATTTGAGAATTATTTAAGCGATAAATTTTCTAGACCAGACCCAAGACTGAAACCGATAACTAAAAAGACGGTTATCATTCGAGCCGCAACTATGATCAGGACCACTTAAAAAGCAGTTAGTCAAACGGGGACTAAAATAAATTGGTCTCGTACATCTGTAAACATCAATCATTCGGATATATAAACACTTTTCCTATCACTGCTATTACTAATTTTGTATTCGTATTGACGTGGAAACATAAAAGACAAATTTTTTTTTACAAATGAAAGCATAGTCAATTTCATATTTATTAATAACCAAATAAATTTTGTTCCTATTTATGGTTTAATACAACAAATAGACAATATCAGACACAATAAATTGAGAGAAAAAGAGAGAGAAAGAGAGAGAGAGAGAACAAAAAATAATAATAGCCTATCTGACAAAAGAAAACAAGTTTAAATCGAAGCATGTTTACAATTTAAATAAGCAACAAGATCATTCTTATCTGACTTGATATCTTTTTTATTTTTATCAAATAAATTAAATTGATTTTGTATTTGACGTGTTAAACTAGCAAATGAATGATCATTACTATTATCATCTTCACCACTTGGTAGATGATTGCCAGTTAAAAATGTTTCTTCTAAATAACAAAACAAAATTCAGTTGTTTATTTTTTTTCTTAATTCTTCAAATAAATATATTTTACCTAATGAATTTTGCGTAACAGTATTCCATGAATACAATTCCATATGAAATGGTTGTTGAACCCAATCATGTTTTTCAATTTCATGCATTGTCAAACGATGATATGGTTGATGAGTAAGTGTAGATGTAAATAAATCATAAAGTTCTTCTGAAATACGTGATTGTAAAAATTTTAAATCTAATTGGCATCGTTTTATTTCGTCAGGATTTAAAAATGGATATCGACGAAATATTATTACATATAATGTTACCATCATAGCCCATATATCAGCTAGAAATGGTTGACAACTATGTTAATACAAGAAAGAGAATTTTTTTTGTACGAAGAGAAAAAAAATAATAAATTAAACCTTCCAGTGTGAAAAAATTCCGGACAACAAAACTCAGTTGTACCACCAAAATTACTTGTATACATATCCGGTTGAGTTATAGATATCGCTGAACCTACATGATGACAAACAAAAACCCTATATGAAAATTTTCCTATCAAAATTTCGTATATGTACCAAAATCAATGAGTTTTATATGAAATTGTTCATTGACTATTAAATTTTCATCTTTAATATCTTGGTGAGCAATATGATTACAATGCAAATAACTTACTGCATCGACTACCTAGAAATATTTCATTGGATATTTCAAAGATTTTAATTCATTGGCTTATTTTTTGTTTTTTTTTATTGCAATAAAGCTCTTACCTGCCGGAAAATATAACTTGCCAATGGTTCATCGATTTTGGCACCTTTTTCAATAAATTCATATAAATCAATGCCTTGACCATGTAATGGCATTATCATTTGAACATAATTATCTGTATCGAATGCATCTAAAATCTAAACAAAATTAATTAATATTTAATCACTATTGAATATATATTTACAATGATTCAACGAGATCTTTTTTATTTATTATTTATTAAATCTTCACATTAATCAACTGACTAAACATTGTAGACAAAAACTCCATATTGTAAAATATATAGAGATTTTCCTTAAAGAATTAACCGAAATGGCTTTCTTCTTGTATATCTACCAATCGGATGCGATTTTCACTAAATCCATCTCCTCAATAGGAGATCGAGAACTTTCTATTGTCTCAGTTGTTTTCCAAAATTTTGCAATTAAAAGAGTTGTTCAAAAGACTAAAATAATTTTGAGGATTTGGGAAGAAATTATATATGCCCAAATGTAACATTGGTCTTACGAGGGAAGTCTCCACATTAATAAAGCATTATTGAGTCAAAACTATATGCATTATATAGAACCAAATGATCTATGCATATTCTGAAGAGTTCAGGTTCTTAGGTCATTACTACCGAAATACTGTACTTTTACGGTAGTTTTTAAATGAATGCTGTGGTCCCACCCAGGAGTACCAGGAAAAGTGGTTTTTGAATTTCAACTTGAAACGTTGCATGAAGCGATTTATCAATAGAAGAACTCTTCTCAATAATCTTTTTAGATTCTTCAGTTGAAACTATATATATAGCTTGATATATAAAGATACTAAGTAATTAAAGTTCCAATTTTGCAAGAAATTCATTAATTAAGTGGGAACTTCTATGACATCAAGCACATCGTTTCTCTAAGAAGCTTCTTTTTTTAGGAAAGAGACTTAATTTAAAACTTTATCAGCACTGGCAATCAAGTTTTTGATCAGTTTTGTCGAAATCAGAAGAAATAGTGAAAGCTCGTGAAGCTTGCTTATTTCTCTACGAAAAGAAAAACTTGCTATTTGGGTTTTATTTTATAATCCAATAAGACATATCTTACTTCGACAATATTTGGATGTTTTAATTGTTTAAGTACAGCAACTTCAAATAGAATTCGTTTTTTTGGTTCAAAACTTTCAACATATCGATGAATTTTAACTTTAGTTTTTTTAATAAATTTAATAACAACTTTATTTGATTCATTAGATTTTTCATGACCAAGATAAACTTGTCCATAACCACCACGACCACGTTGTCGAGTAATAATATATTTTGTATCAAATGTTTGATTATCATGTATTGATGATGATATATTTAAACATGATGTTGATAAATCATCTATTGGTATTATTGATTGATTATGATCAAGCATTTTTTGCATTTCAATTAAATGTGGATCAGTATTATCACGTGATAACCACATACAATAACGATATGTTCCATCAGATAAATCAATACGACGTAATGAATAAATAACACCAATAAATGTTCCATTTTTATGTTTACCTATTGTTTGTAAAAAGGCTAAAATAAAAAACAAAATTAAGATTTAATTCTAAAAAATTAATAACTAAAACCTGTGTGTTCATCCATATCAATTTTAATATCGGATTTTATTGTTGATTTTGCTACTGGTGTTGATGTAGTTTTAAATGATGATAATCTACCGCTTGTTAATCGTTTATCAATAGGTAACGTATTTATTTGTGATTTTTCATTAAGAATTTTATTTTCGATTGAATGAAATACTCGAGATGATTGTGGTGTTGTTTCAATTGATGAATCATTCAGTGTATTTGATGAACCATCACTTTTACTTAATTCGTCATCACCAGCTAATGATTGACGTGAAAGATTTTCATCTTCATGATCATTATTTGTACTGATTGAAAGATTATTTGATTGTGTACCATTTAATTCATTGAATTCTGGGAGTATTTCAGTTATATGCTATTTGAAAAAAAAAATTCAACAAATTAGATTGAGGAATATTTAATTATTCTGACAGATTTTAATACATGATTGAAAATCAACTGTTGTGTATTCTCAAATGATTTTATTTACTCTCATTTATGTATCAGCATGAGACATAACCTATTGATAGCGAAGATTTGAACTTTTTTTGCCTCTCGCTACTTCGAAAATCTTGTTGAAGAATAAAACTGTAAATAAATCTATTGTTAAAACCTTAAAGAACTTCTTTTATTGCATTCTAATCGATGTTTGAAACTTAGAAACAGTTTCTCATTTCGACAGTATCTAAATTGTAATTCTTGTATATAAGCAATTTCTTTTATTAACAACTTGATTTTGCTAAATGAAAATGCGCATATCTCTGAACTGTGACTTTTCTTTTAGTTCATTTTTACATAGCAGATATATGCTGTGAAAAACTCAGTCGTATAGACCTTTCCTTTACTGAGTGCTTATTAAAAAACTAGTGTCTGAAGACGCTTAGGTCTTGCAAAACATAGGGTCTATTTGTTATTATTAATCAAGTTTAATCAGGTGTGAGCTGCAACAATCCATAATTTTACATATATTCATAGGAAAAAAGTTAGTCACAAAAAAAAAATAACTTAAAAATGGTCATGTGTCGTTTATGCTGATTTTGCCGACAACTATACTGGATAGGCTAAAAGTAACAGGACAAATTAATTTTTTCGATTCTTTTTTTATACATATTCAGTAAGATCTCATATTTTACCACATACACTAGGTGCTATAATCCAAAGATGCAGGATATGATCAGTATCTATGTTTAGTCATTTGTTCAAAAGAGTAGAAATACAGGGAGGGGACCAAAAGTAAGGAAGCAAATCTAATTTCTAACAAGACGTTTATTGAAGCAATAGAACTAGAAAATGACACATACAATAATACGTATTTGTGACGTATATTTAACAGCGTTTTGTTTTTACAAGCCTTGCTCAATCTGGTAATCCTCTAAGTCTTTGCAATCGCTCAAATATTAATTCATACGTTCATCGACATAGTGCCACTGGCAAGCTTCGTTTTATTTATGTGTTTTTCGACAAATTCCTGCTTCTTTGAATGATATCACCTAGTATATACGGTAAAAATATGAGAGTCAACTGAAAATGCACAAAGAAAAAAATTATTTGTCCTGTTACTGTTGGCCCACTCCGTATATTCCAATATGTATCTTATAAATTAATCAATATTTATTTTTGTTAAAATGTCTATTTTATTTCGAACTATTAATTTTGTTGATAACTTGAATATTCAATGAATAAAATATTGTTTATAGTTTTCAAAAAAATATTTTTTATTATAAATAATTTCTTTTTTCTTTAACTTACATGATTAATTAAATCAAGTGAACGATATCCAAGTAAACATTGAATAAAATAAGGATTATATGCACGAATAGTATATGTTTCATCTAACATAATTAATCCACTTATATTTAACATAATTGATAAAATTAATTGAATATTATCTTCATTATTTTTCGATATAGTTATCATTAATGGAATAAATAAATTTTTTTCATTATTTAATAATCCCGTTGTTCGATATGTTCGATGTGTTAATAATTGTTTAAATTTTAATTCATCTTTTAATGTTGGAATAAAATCTCCAATATGATGATTGTCATTTAAATGATTATTATCAATCATTGTATTATGAAATAAGATAGAAAAATTATGATCTGATGATAGAATTAAACCTTGTTTATCACAAGTTATTTTTGCTTGCATTATATGTATAGGTTCAAATGCATAAAAACGTAATGGTATTTCATCACCATCAAGATCTTGTATAAATAATGAAAAACGAGCACGTTCACCGGTACCAAGTAGAACATAAACAATTTTTCCAGCAAGAATTTTTGTTTGTCCACTTTGTTGACTTAAAAATGAATCTGCTATAACAGATGAAGATTTTTCATCAAGGATCAAATTATCAATTGTTTTAGTTTTAAGTTCATTTTCTGTATACCAAAAATATTCACAAGCTTGTCGATTAACACTTATGATTGATGATGTTAAACGATTGACAATGAGAAATGCTCGAAATGGATTTAAACGATTCGTATTTAATGATGATATTTGTTGTTGTGGTTGTGGTTGTGGTTGTGGTGGTTGAGAAGTAAAACGAGGAGAAAATACTAGTTTAGGAGAATAACATAAACGATCAAGATGTTCAGTTGTCATTTGTTGACATGATACAGTTGTTGGTTGATATGTTATTGAATGAAATGCATTATCTAATGACAAAAACAAAAATACAAGATAAAAGATTAGAATTTTTTCTAATTGAGAATCTCGGCTGTACACAAATTTGAAAGACTACTTTCAACTCAGCTATTGGCTAAATCCTAACCAAGGTTCTCTGTAATAACAAAAATGAATTGTTGATTCTGCAATAGATGAAAGTCTTCAGCTTATGTATTAATGGTGAAGATACTATCAACGTTAGATTAAATGTATGTCATGTGTAAGACTGACTGATTAATACTAGCCTGATGTTAGTTAACTTCTATTTGACAAAGTCTAAAATGTTAACCTAAGGAAAACACCTATTCGAATGAAATTGCTTAATAGACAGCGGTCAAATATTCATCCTATTTAAAAAGACGGTGCTTTTATATAATTTTTATTCTAGTAAACCATGGTAGTAGTCACTTCTTTCGCAGATCGATGATACTTTTGTGCGCTCATTTATCTTATTGACAAGGTCGATCAAAGATTATCGATTCTGCCCTATCAACAATCTTAAGTATTGTACAACAAATTTTTCGTTTTTAATAACGAGGGCACTTCGCCAACTGTTAGATGCCGATTGAACAACTGTTTATCTAATAAATAAGATACGGTAAGTTCTCTATAAACCTAAAAAATAAGTTGGACTCACACCTTACTGAGACAGAGTTCCGACCTCTTGAAAATAGATGTGAAAATATAAATAAGGAGATTTTCACCTAAAGTTTTCTCTGAAGATAGATTTCAGGACCATAATCATAAGCCTATTCGAAAAATATTAGTTGAAGCAAATACATTTTTCTTGAGATGTTGACAGTAGAAGATCAGTCGATTCTATTATCTTGCCTACAAGATATTACTATTCTTTGAACGCTTCATATCTCACGTTAAATAAACTCATTTGAGCTAAAATTTTTAGAATATTTTTCTGTGGTTTCGAGACTTGTCCATAAACGAAATTTTAGCGGAAACCTTATAATTCAAGTTCTAATGAATACTTGGCCTAGAAACCGAAAACTAGAGTTCGATGATTTCAAAAAACTGAAACGGAGATCGTGGAAGAAAAACACTTGGAAACTACTAAATTTTGTTTAAGTAATAAAATATGTGACATCTTAAATCTCAGTAATTCAATAGTGAAAATATCTCAACAGAGACTTAAAATTGTCGTATCTATCCAATGATTTAACGGTTGGGGTTCCACGTGATATTTTAGGAAGCGCGCTTAATCAGTACCCAATAGTTCGAGACATTTCTTCGTTAGTTCAATATTTTCCTTTCTTACCAAACAAAAACTGTTGTTCAAAATTGAAACCAGTTGATTTTGTATTACATGATGGAGTATGAAACGTACGATATAATTCATCATCTCCATTTGATGATAATCTAGGAAATGTTTGATTTAATGTATCACCGTACGTTGCCATCTGAAGACGATATTCTCATCAATAGAAAACAACAGATATAAAACAGAAGAACAATTTCATTTTTTTTTCTTTGTATATCGATCCATTATTTACCAATTGGAGAAAAAATCTCTATTAATTGCTTGTAAATAAACCAATATGTTTATAGTCTATTTGGATTCGTCGATTCAAATTCATTTCGTTTTTTTTCTTCTATGCAGAATTTTAGAGATCGTAGATTTTATTTTAGATAAATTGTTTGATAATAATTGTTGTAAAAATATATGCGTGAAACGAGAAAAAGCAATAATCTATCTCAACAACAATTGTTGAATGATGTAAGAAGAGAAAAACAAAATAATTTTTTTATTAAATAAAAATTTTTAATTTTTGGGTTTTTTTTCAAAGAAAAAACTAGATGTTCTTCGACAAGCTGTTGAACATGAATATACGAAGCTCTATCGTCAAACATATAAAACTGCACAAAAAGCAGCTCGGTAAGATTTGACTAAAAACCTGGACATTTTTTCATGAATTCGATAAGAAATATATGTAAACAAATATTTCTAAATCTACAATATTTTATATATATATATTCTAATCACGTAGGTAAAAATCTAGATAATTTTACTTTTCGCTTTATATTAAAAATAGAAAACAAAACGGGTGAAATTTATTATACCCGAATCATTCTATTCATTATTCTTACAATTGAATGAAATTCGCTTTTACTTACGAAAGAATGTTTTTTACTGATCATTCGCTTTCTCATCAAACGCTAATTTCTTATGAGTTATCGATCATATTGATTACGAATATGATCATAAGAGATTCTCTTAGGTCTTTAGATGCAGGTTTTCTAGACTAACAAATATATTGTCAAAATCGTTTTGAATCTAGTTAGATTATAGAGTATTTTTTCAAAAATGACTTTTAAATAAAATATATATCATCTTGAAGATTTTCACATTGAAATGTTGACATATATTTGTTGTATGAATTAAAATGATGGTTTTTTCTGCAAAACAACGATTTGAAATAGAGAAACACACTGGTTTTTAGGCAATCTGATAAATTCTACAATCTGAACAGATCAAAAAATTGTTTGCCGAAAAACTTATTGATCTGAAAAGTCAGCATATGAAGACTTAAGAAGACTTCTCATGCTTATATTTGAAATCAGCATGATCAATAACCTTAAAATCTACTAACTGTTAGTAACAAAGCGATTGATCAGTTAACAACAATTCTTCTTTCGTATATGCATAAAATTTCTCTTTCATGAATTTGACGATTTACTTCAATTATAAACTTCTATATTATTCAACTTATTTCTTTTTTCATTTAGTCATATTCTTCGGCAGGCAGTTCAACATCCACCACCATGTCCAATAATAATTCCTATTCCTGACTCTATTATAGAATTGAAAACAACAGATCATGATGATGATATTCGAACTATGTCAGTTATTATATCAGATGGTACTAATCAAAAATCACAAAAACATTCAACAATTGTAACTATAATGCCATCACTGTCTTCCATTCGAGAATTAATATCTTATGTACCAACTATGAAAAATATTGCTACACGTGGTGATCTTACTGGTATTCCATATTTAGGAGATAAATTTGATCACGAAGATCAAGAATTGATTAATTCAATATCCGGTGAATCATTACAGCAAAATAAAACTATTTTACGCAGTATAAATATTTTACAATTTTTATTCTCAATTATTTTTTTGTTTTGTTCTTAATTAGAAAACAAACTTGATGAACATTTATTAGAAACACTTTATCAATCTCTACGATCAAGTAAAGCTTGGAAGGCATATACAAATGATCAAATTATTGATGCTATAATTCGTAACATAAAAGAAAAACAAATGTTATATTTCAATGAATTCACATAGAAATTTTTATTTAGATTATCATCGTGATTCAACAGCACGAGCACGACTTATTACATTTGCTAATCAATGTGAACTGTTTTCAAATGATAATCATCGACATCATGCAAATATTGATACATGTGACATAATTGATATTGATATTGAGAATCTAATTATTAAATCATGGTGTTCTCAATTTTGTCCACGTTGTTATGTATATAAGTAAGATTTATTTCGAAAGATATATATTCATAGTTAAGATTAATGATCTTGTCATTGGACATTTTGATCGATAAGAGAAATATTGATAAACAGTTTTTGATTGGTTACAACCGTTAAGCGATGAATCTTGTCTCTTCCATAAGCATAAATATAACGGGTTAAGCATGTGTTGTGCATTAATTTTATTTTTAATATCATGTTGTAATACGATATTGTAGAGATTTCCTCCTGCTGTTTTTTATGAGAAAGAATAAACTATCGAATGCATAAATATATACAAAAATTTGATTGGAAATTTTTTTCAAAGGCCACAATTGTTTTATCCAAATATAGATATTTGACCTTTTTCATTGTGGATTTTTTGATGTTTTGAAATATCATATATGTATACAACTTATTAATTATAATGAACGCTTTTCTATCATATTAAAATAATTAGTCTAGCCTACAAGAGTCTGAACAACAGTTGATTTAATTAAAAATTTCACTTGGCACTTGTGATACAAAAACAACGTTTAATCTGAATATCTTACAGAGAGGCTTTTTTTTGTTAGAGTACTGAATAAGATTTCTTTTTTTTCATGAAATATTATAGCTTCTGGCAATGACTCTCTCGAAGTAGAATTTACTTTTTTCGATTGCAATCACTAACTATGAAAAATCTGTAATACCAAACGGTATTGTAAAAATGTTTATATCATCCGTCATAAAACATACAGAAAGTTTCTTTTTCCGATACAGTAGTAGTGCTCTATCTTTATATAATAAAATTTAGAATAGACGAATTACAAGAAAATCTTTCTTCACTGTACCAAACATTAAATTAATTAGATTAATTAAAAATTGAACCAAACAACTATACAGTATCATTGATAGCCAATGTGAAAATTCTCTGGTATCCTATGATTTTCTTGAATTGATCTAACATATGGAAGTAGGAATAGGCCCAGGTCAAACAAGAAGATGAAAATCATAGTCTTAGAAATCTTACGCTAATTCACATTATAAAATTCTTGAAAGATCTTGCTGCCTTATAATATACCATTATAAGATTATAGGAAATTTTATGTAACGGTAGGATCTTTCAAAAATCTTATTGTATGATTTCATTTAATCTTACAAGACTTTGGATATGATTTTTTGACCTAATTGATATTTTTTATATTTATTTTTTTATTCCAATATTTTAATTATATATTTTTTGTTCAATATAGTTGTTTATTACACAAAGAAAAACCATCACATCTTCCATTACCAAAACAATTTTTCATCTACAATGATAATCAATCATCACCATGTAGTTCAACATGTTATAAACATGAACGAGAACATTTAAAACGTTCTTTATCACCATCTTATGCTAACGAACAACATAATTGTTCTCAAACACATATTTCAACATCATCTGAACCAAGTGAAAATGTTAAAAAACGTCAACGTAAATCAACTTCATTGAGTCATATTTCATCACCATGTAAATCAATTTATTCTCATAATGAAAATCTTCGTAATGATGTTTGTCTTGATCATCATTTTCAATTACTTGAACATCAAAAAAAACTTTCATCTCAACAATTATTAACACGTATAGAAAATCATATGATAAATCAATATTCAAATCCATTATCTCATGAATTAGATCAACAACAAAATAATTTAGCTAATAATTGGACATTAACAGATCGTAGTTTATTTCGTTTATTTTATTTTGTATTCGATGGTGATTTATGTTTAATTAATCATTTATTTAATGATCATAGAACATGTCAAGATATTTATGAACAATTTATCTTAGATGCAAAATTTTTTTCTGAACATATATCATCAAAAAATGGTTTAATATTTTCAATACGACAACCATATAGACGAAAAATGTTAGAAGGTGCAACACGTGCATTTCTTTTTCATATAAAAAAACATGGCTATAATAATAATAATAATAATAACAATAATAATAGTAATCAAAAATCAACAGCATCAAAACCTGCTTATAAACCCTGCTTACATGATGGACCATGTGTACCATCAAATCATAATTGTTCTTGTATGCAAAATGGTACATATTGTGAAAAATATTGTAATTGTTCAATTGATTGTCCACATCGATTTCCGGGTTGTACATGTAAAGGTGCATGCTTATTAAATAATTGTTTATGTTGTGCTGAAGGTCGAGAATGTGATCCTGACTTGTGTCATAAATGTGGTGCATCTTTATTTCTTAATGCAATGGATGATTTTAATTCAATAATTAAATCGTAAAATTATTTATTTTACAACAAGAAAAAACCAAATAAAAGAATTTTATTTATTTTTTAGAGAACCAGAAATAACAACAACAACAACAATAGTTGAAAGAAAGTCATTATCATCATTATCTAGAAGAAATACACGAACAAAAATCAATGAAAATTTACCAACAAGACAACATAGTCTTCGATCATGTCGAACTGTTGAACCATCATATAAACTAGTTCGAAATCAAACAAAACGTATGAATTCAAGAACATCATTGAGTTCAAATACAATATCAAATATGCCTATGATTACATGTGCAAATATTTCAATACAAAGAAAACTATATAAACAAATACTTGTTGCAGAATCAGATGGTAATGTTATTTTAGGTTTGTCCTTTTTTTATTTTAATTTCATTGTTTTAGTTGCTGGTTATGGAGCTTTTCTTGGTTCACCAATTGCATATCCCGGTGATTTAATTGCAGAGTATACTGGTGAAATCATATCTGAAGAAGAAGCTGATAGACGTGGTCGTCTCTATGATAAACAAGCGTGCTCTTATTTGTTTAATCTTGATACACAACGCTGTGTTGATGCTAGACAATTTGGCAATAAAATTCGGTTAGTTATTACAAATAAAATTCTTTGATTGATTTACTTGGAAAAGAAAAGTGCATATTAGAATATTGCAGAAAGAGATATTCAACCTTTGGCAGTGTTCTATCCAATGTGAAGATTCAGGAGGAATATCTCTCTGAGCTTTGTAAAGTAAACTTTGCTCTACAGAACTGAGACATTAAAAACTGTTTCGCATGTTGAATTTGATGGGTTTCAATCGAAATACACAATTGACGGAAATATTATTCTGTACACTTACTATTCTAAACCTTTTGAAACAATCGATAGGATAATTGTTTACTCTTATCTCAGATGGGGATTCTGAATACATATTCGAAACGAGAGAAAAAGTGAAGTTCTAACTAAGTGTTCCTAAGTGACTGAACAATAAACCCTTTCACAGAAAGAAAAGTTTGAGCCAAATATTGATCTCTGCTTTGTGACGGAATATCTAAATTCTGTTGAGACTATATTTAATAAAATTATTGAAGTAAAAACTCTTAGCAACAACAAAAAAATAAATCACAACTGAATTTGATATTAAAACTATCTTTTGAAATAAATGAAAATAATCTTATTTTTAGCTTTGCTAATCATTCATCCAAACCAAATTGTGTTCCAAAAATAAAATTAGTCAATGGTAAATATTTTCATAGTTCTATTCTAAAAAAAAATAAATATCAATTGCTTTTCTATTAAGGTGATTATCGTATTGGTATTTATGCCAAACAAACCATATTTCAAGGTGATGAATTATTTTTTGAATATATGTATGATGCACATCACCGACAACAATTTGTTAATAATGAACGTATTGATGAATTAGAACAAGATGGTTTAACCATTCTAAAGCGTTTTGGTGAAAATTTTATGCTTGTACGACCATCACATGATTAAATTGCGATCATAACAGATATATATATATATATATTTATTTATATTAATCTAATCTTTCTCGGTGCTTGTCTTGATGTCTGATATTCTCTATATGTCATTTTCTCTTTTTCTCTTCCTACTATTATATCGATGTTCATACTAATAATTTTTGTTTTATACAACAAAAAGAAAAGCAAAACAAAACGACGAAATCAAATTAACAGCAACGTTCTTTTTTCATATAAATAATGATAATTGAACAGTGTACAATGGAAAATGTATAGTATCTATTTTCTTGTTATTGTATGTAAAGAAACGAAATAAAGACCTCTTAAAATAAGAATTATTTTACTTTTTATTATGGTGCAAAGTACTGTATAGTAATCATTCATGAGTTTTCTTACTTTCTCAACCCAATACGAATCATTATTTTTTGGGTCTTACTTCTCGTTTTTAAAACAAAATAAACGATGATGATAATTTTATTTTGTTTTCCCTTCAGAATAGTGTGAGAATATGCATGCCAAAAAAAAAAATCTTTTTGTATTCTACGTTAGAATTGATTTGTTTTTCATTCAAAAAGAAAAACACAACTCTTAGAAACAATAAAAAACCCTCTACGTATACTCTCATCGATTTCGTCTGATACTGAACACCCAATTGGGCAGAAAGCACCTACTCAAATATGAATTTCTAACGTATTTTTGAACAGCAATGTGCTCTATTCTATTTCTATGTAGGAATTCATTTACAGCAACATAAAGAGAAGGAGAGAGAGAACTTCCAGGCATTATAAAAAGAAAGTGTAATATGATACAGTGTCTGAAATAATGTTGCAATTTTTGTCTCATTCATTCATCATCTTGTGATACTGCAGACAACAATAGATCAACAAAAAGGAATAAAGCACCTAAGTGAAATGAGAAGGAAAAAGAGCTTGAACGACAACAACAATGACAATTAAATAGAAACATCTAAAAATATTTCAATATACTATGTAAGTTCAAGATATTTTATTTTTTTCATTGATTAAATATCATGCACATCATGGGCACAAAGCAAAAGCCGATAACAACAGCAACTGCTGCTGCTCCGTTGCCATCTGAACATATAAGCATAACACCACAACAGCCTCTTATGTTCGTATGATTCAGAACTTTTGCTCATGTGGCTCGACAGCAGCATTGATTTAGAGAAGAGTAAAGATTGCGAACATACCATTTCAAAATTAAAAGAAATAGTCAACAACGTGAATACATTCACAGATGTCGATAAATGCATCGATTTCATTACTGATATTCAAGAAGAGAAAATATTCATGCTCGTTTCTGATGCCCTGAGGCAAACAACTCTTTCCATCATTTATAAGATTTCACAGGTCGATACTATCTATATGTTTCGTGAGAACTCAGCTCGGCATAAACAATAGGCCAAAAATAAAAGGGATCTTCACAGATGTTGCTGCTATCTGTAAATCTCTTCAACAATCGGCTCAAGAATGTGATCAAAATATAAGATTTCGATTAGTTTTGTTACAGTCAGTAGTAGAAGTTATATTTCGGTTTCTTCTGTTATCTTTGAAATTTTGTTTTTGAACGGAAGTGAAACTTCATATTTTTCTTCCTTATCAAGTATTACATAGGATTTTCCCTTGCCATAATGCTATCTTTAGAAAAGTTCAAAAATCACTTTTAATTTTCTAAAGGAACTCTAATGCTCTTTATGAACAATTTTACTAATAGGTTATCTAAAACAAATGAATAAGTTAAAATTCAAAAGAAAAAAAAACACAAATGTCATATATGTTTATGATTACTGGTACCTATACCACTATGGTCTCGACTATTTCAGAGTTTGGAGCATGCATTCAAATCGGCTATACAATGAAGCGAAAGTTTACAGATGTCATCTAATCGAAATAACTTTGGCAATGTCTGGCCATATGTTTGGAAAAAGAATTGTGCTTTTCCAAAATTTTCTAATCGTTTCCTTGAGTAAATTTCGTTTCAAGTGAGTTTTGAATAACTAACAATAGAAACTTCTCAATTATGTCTCTAAGATGCTACTTATACCTCACAAACTTTTGAAGTCAAGTATTCAAGAAAAATATTATATATTGAGATTTCTTGACTAAGTTGTTGTCGTTAAAATCGTTTCAGTCACATTTGTCTCTATCCTGTGTAAATCAAATTCACTCATAAGTTCTTCGAATATTGAAAAATTTCATAGTTTCGATTCCATTCGTATTAGTATTATTTTTCCTATTATTTTCTTTTGAAAATTTTTGTTGATGCCATTAGCGTTTCGCAACAAATAATATTACAAAAAATAATCATTCATCCATAGCAGAGCTGCCAACAGGCCACTTTTTTCAACCTGGCCTGGCCTGCAGGCATCTGCAGGTCAAACCAGGCGAACTAATGTTTCAAACTTTTTATTATTATGAAATTTACAAATTACCTTTAATCCATTGTATACGTTTCAATTTGTGATCCGACTTGTTTTCATGAGAGCAATAGAATCTAGTATGCCAATTCGCAACTAAGAGTATTTATGAATCAATTTTAAGATCGGTTTTATGAAAATCTTTGACACATGAATATGGACCTGAATTCTGAAATGAAACACTTTCAAACACGTAGTCAATCAAGTAGAGGTTGAAATTTAGGAATTTATGTGGAGATATTTGAATTTTTTTGCAATAAAGTTATAACTACGTGGATATGGTAAGTATCGATTATCTTGAATACTTGCTGATATGTAAGGTATCTTCAATCTCAAATACGTAAGAATGAGAACTTCTCAAAATTAGCTTAAAACCTTCTACTAATCTTAAGGATTGATGACTTTTATTCACATTATAATTTTACGAGTGGACAAGACTTAATTCTCCATCATGTTCATTAAACGAAACTCTGAATTCGATTCTAGTTTAGACCAGCTCTTGGAACCATGAAACTCTTTAAATGAGTAACGCGATCTTCCTTAGCATAAGATTGAATAAGTAAGAAGAATTTTAAATAGTTTTGGCACAAAAAGTGCTAGAAATTATTGTAGCTGTGTATCATCAAAGGAGAAAATTCAGAAAGAGATTGAAAATTCTAAACATTCGAGAGCTGAAAGTTAATAGTAACAGACACGGTCAAAAAACCTTATAAAAAGTATAAAAACATTGATTTGACTTGATGATCAACAGAAAATATCAGAGGCAATCATCATCGACTCGCGACGTTGTCTTATTCTTAGAATTGAATACTGTAAGTGTTAGTATTAAATCATAACCAGGCTAAGAACCTTAGCCTGGCCTGACCTGCTGCCTGCTAGGCGCCTGGCAGATAGCAGGCCAGGCTAGCAGCTCTGATCTATAACCAACAAAAAGAAAACAAATGAAAAATATGTGTTTATATGTCATGCCAATATGGCACAGGTATTCATTTTCTTTTCAATCAATCTCTTTAGCATTAATCTAACTGTTCATTATTATATATTGTTAAATCGTTGATTAATTGTCATGTACTACTCGCATTACAATTTTTATATGTCATTATTCATATGATCAATATGACCATTTTCAATCAATTGTCATCAAGTATTGCTGGATGGTTCATTATTAGCTGAATCAAAAATATCTAATTAAAAAAAAATTAGAAAAGTCAACAAAGTACAGTTTTGTCTTCCTGCATACATAACTCAAAACTGATTCTTCATTAGGTTCATTCAATGTAATGAATGTAATACAAAGTTCAGCATGATGCGCTCTAGATGATATTCCATTAAAACTTTTTTGATCTTCCATGATTAGTTAAACTATATATAATTCTATCTTCAACTTCTTTTCATGTAAAATGTAGGTATGTGAGCATTAGAATTTTAATATTGCTGTACGATCATTTTGCATATGAAGAAGATGCATATGAGTTTTCATATTTTTTAATAGAACAAATAAAGCAAGGCTATTTTCATGACAGAATTCTTACAATGATATCCAATATGGAATAATATTCATTTGAATAAATAGAAATAAATCTTTTATAAACTTCATTTTGTCTTCAAAAAACAAACCTTTCAAGCTGTTTTCTCTTTGTATTATATTCAGTCAACTAATTTGATACTAGATAGATAAAAGAGTATTACCTTGTCGTCTTCAAAAATATAATTTCGTACAATTATTTCCATATTAAGATTACATCCATTTATTGGTATTAAATTCTCAAGACCAACATTAACGAAATTTGTGTCTAAGATATTTTTTGTGAATTAAATTTGGTTCATCATCTGTATCAAATACTAGCATGACATTATTTGTCAAACTAAGTGCACAAAAAACTGGTTAAAATTATTTATTGGTTAATTGACAATATGTTCGAATAATTCTTGATTATAACAACAATGAGTGTTTGAGTGACCTTTGAAATTGATTGAAACCAACGTTTATGAGAAAAAATAAAGATCGTTAAAAATCCAACGGTGAATTGACTGACTGGTTAATGCAATTATTCGCGAATTTTTCCTTTCCTTGTTGCTTGACATAAACATCAAAAGTTGTCATTTTCTGTGACGATAACCTCAAGAAGCAAAAATCAAAAAATATTCACTCAAACGCGACAATGAAATCTCGTAATCGAATCGATAGCATCCGTTTTCTGATCTTTAGTATGATGTTTCATTTTTTTTACAGAAAACCATTCAAAACAGCAACTTTTTGTGAACTTTGTTTTTTTAAAGTTTTGAGATTACTAAGAAGAAGGTAGCAATAAAAGTTAGCTGCCACTCTCTTGGCTCATGGCGAAGACGACTGTGAATATAGTTGATTATAAATAATGAATCAGAGAACATTCTTTAAGATCATGTTAATATCGGTTAATAGAGCTCTCTTCTGATTGATTTACAACGACAAAAAAGAAGTCCTAATTGCAGTACAGAGTGATTATTTTTTGAAGAAAAGCATGTCATACAGAATCATCCAAACGATTATTCTCTTTTCTGGAAAACATTGTTCTATCTGTCAATCGACGTTGGAAACATCGCACTGCACTGTGCAGTCGAGTGAAACTCAAATGTTATCTAGTTATCTACATTGAAATGACTATCATTAATCAAAATATTTACTCATTGAGTGAAGACCACGTTACTTCAGTTTTTTTTCATTCTTTCCAATATTTGATGTCTGTTATGATAAGAGCCATACAATTGGAGTCAATGTGATTTTCCGACAAAAACACAATACTACAATTATTAATATAATATATAAATACATATTTATTTTCATTTATCAATGCATAAGCAAAGATATAGTAATAAATAGGTTTTCTAGATTCTTTCGAGAGAATGTTTCATTACACGTTCTATGCTATTTGTTGGCACATATTTTATATTGATGTCTATATGTTTCCGTTCTTGTGAAATCACAAAAAAAAACAATGTACTTCCTTTTCAGCAATCAAAAAGAGTCTGGTAAGACATAATTTAATGAATAACAAATGAAATATCTTTGAATATTAATTTAACTTCAAATATTTCATGTATTTTTATTTAAAAACAAAAATCATTGATTACTGATGAAAACCAAGCTATAATAATCTATTCAATATATTAATTTTTATATCTTATATAATCTTTTATTGAAATCATCATTGTTAATACCTTATTACAACGTTCTGAATCATCCAATAATTAACTTTCTTATTCCGCAATATTGATTCAACAATCATTATTCAAATGTTATGCTGTAATCTACTGAAAAATAAATAAAAACAAGATAAATAAAGGAATTAAGTACTAGGTCTTCAATTTTTGGTCATCCCATTTTGATGACATTTTCGTTTAATTTCTGTCAATTTTATTTATCATATTAGTGTATTCAAATGAGGATAACAAGCGCTCAATCAAATCTTCTAGCTAAAACACAGAACGCCAATTTATTTACTAACTAATCCTATTTTTCTTAAAGCAACAATTTACTTCACTTAACAATAACATAAGTACATTATTTTGTCATAAACAAAAAAAAAAAGAAATAGTCTATAATATATGTCAAAATAACCCAAAATCATTCTTATTTTTACCAAATATATATTCTACTCGCGCATCATAGACCTATTATTATTCGTTTCCAACAATAATCATCTTGTTTGTTTTATATTCCAAATTTTAAGTCACATTTTGACAAAGTCATTTATATAAGATATTCACTTACCAAAAAACATCTGTGACAAAATATATTTCAATCAATTATTCTCAAGTCATTGAATCGTATAATTATACAAGGATATGCCTGCAGAAATTTTCTATCTTCTCTAAACTAATAAGCAAATTGTATTTTCTTGGCAAGTGTTAATGAATGAAGGAAGAAATAACAAGAAAACATACTCAACTACATACAAAAATATAGATTCTTTTATTTAGTTATAATGCATTAGAGAAAAACGAGAATGCCTTGATACATAGAAACCCTCGATTACATGCTACTGAAGAATACTACTAGATTCTGCTTGATGTAGAAATACAAACATTGAGTATTCGAATCTTAATAATAATTTGTTATTATTCACGTATTGGAGCATATTAAAAATGTGAGTTTTTAAATACAATAAGTTATTTGTATGAATAATATCATATTTATTTTTAGATAAAACATTTTTATCGATCTATGTAGGTTTATTTTTTTTACTAAAAATAGTATTATAAAACATTTAATGTAATGCTAAGCCTGGATGCATCTACTACTTGCATTAACTTCATCAATATCTAATGTTTTATATTTATTCTTATTACTATATCCGTTCCGGAAACTTGCTAGGATAATGAATGAAAAATTTGAATAGCACTGTCACCTTTTATTTTGAAACTATTTTCAATAGATTGATAGTATATCCGATTATTCTTTCATCCTAGAAGTTTATTTCGCATGGATTATTAATCTCAATTGGTCTGTATTTTTTTTGTGCATCTTCTTTTCTTTTCATTCATAATCTCTGTATTATTGAAAACTCTGGTGAGAAGAAAAACTTGATATACATTTTATGCACTGTTCTGCTCCTATGCGTAATTAATTAGCTGTTGAATCTGAGGTTGATGATAATGATTTATGATAGATAAAGTAATTTTAGAGAAAAATCATCGACCAGCATGTCGTTTTTTTGTCATATATATAAATCAAATAGATTGCAGTATTCTTCGTCTTTTAATATTTGTTTTATTATTCAGCTTTCGTATTGATTTAGAGAAACAACACTCTCAATTTATTTGTAGTATTGTACTTGAGAAATTACTTGATTCTATTCGAAAGAGAAAGACTTTACCATCATCATACGACAGAAAAATTTTTCATAGATGTTAAATTGATTGAACAGTATCAGCAGACTGAATAGTTTAGCTATCAGTGTCGAAGTTTATAGAGCGAACACTAAGGTCAGTGAACTCTTAGAGAAATTTTTTTGATAGGTTATTGCGACATATATATTACTAAGCATCAATCTATAATAGATTTCTCATAGGCTATAATTCTTTATCTATTATATTTTTTATGACTTATAATATATGTCATGAGCTAGAATTGTTTTTTTTTTATTTGTCTATTAGATCAATAAAAAACAGATCAATGTTACTTATTCGATCACCAAGTATTATATTTGCATTTATCTTTTCAATATTTTCAATCCTTTTAACAATATTAACAGTTAATATTGGTTATAATCATCCACAACAACAAATTCAATTTCTAATAATATTACCACCAATAAATTGTATATTTTTATTTTTATTTTCATTAATATGGATTGAACGTCGTTTTCGTTTATCATATATACCATTTATATGTTTAATTATATTACTAACATCATGTTTAACATTAACAATAATATCATATCTATATTTATTATCATCAATAATATTGTACTTTAATTTTATTTTTTATTTATTTATAACGATCTTATTGTTTTTAATAATTCTAATTATGATTATATCATATTTTTACAATTCATTATGTTCATGTTGTTATCGTCATATGATATCAATGGAACAACAAAATAATCAATTATCAATAACTAATGATACATGTCAATTTGACAAATTTTTATTAAAATCAAATGATAATGAATTTTTTTTATTTATATCAAAATTATCTAATCAACATATAGATTATGATATAAATAATCTTGTAGATAGTTTAAATGAAATTAATGTTGATATAGTATTAACATTAAATGAAACAAATAAATTCTCATATATGAATATAACAAATAATAAAAATTCTCATATAGATTTATATTCAATGCATTTTAAACGTGCAAATATTGAACATATTATATATCCAATATATGATCATTGTATACCAAAATCAGTTAGTGATTATATGCAATTTTTATATAGTATTATAATAAATTTTAATCATAACAATTTATTTATTCATTATATGGGTAGAATGGAAAGAATTGGTATGACTATTGTCTGTTTTGAACTTCTTTATAATTATATTATGAATGAAAATGAACAAAAAAAAGAACAAAAATTTATTGAACGTGTTTGTCATTATCCTTTGTTACTTGAAAATTATTGTCGGGTATGTCAATCTATTTCAAATGTAAGAAAAATACGACCAACAAGTATTCATAATCCATTACAAATTTTATATGTACATGAATTTTATGCTCGTTTAAAATCTGTATCATATATGGAACACATCAAAAACATTATTAATCTTAATGAAAAATACGTAATGAACTATTTTGAAGAATTACATGGACCAATAAATATGTAAAACAACTAAATGTTATCTCGATTATTTCATATATATGTATATCAATTGAAAAGATAGGTGTGAAGAAAATCAAATAAAAAAATTTAAAAAAAAACAAGAAAAATCTCGAAAGATATTGATACATTCTTCAATTTTTATTAGTCGTTGTTTTTCTTTTTCAAACATCAAACACATCATATATATGTATATATATAATAGATTGTACAAACGACTCTTACGTATAACTATACTTCAAGCTAATCTTGCTTTAAAATATGAAGAAATGTTCATTTAATTAATGCCCGAAACAGCAGGAAAAAGAACGAAAAAACAATTCATCTTACGTTTAATACAAACACATCTCTGATTTCATCTACTTTACTGCTGCGTGACAGAATGCCAAAAAATATTTCCTTCACAGCACGATGCTTTGCATGGTGCGAAAAAGAGGCAAAAAGATGAGACGTTCATGATGCATAACGATGAGAATAAAACAAAACAAAAAAGAAAAGAACGTTCATATACAAATAGCTCATATTATTATGTGTTCTTCTATTGACAACATCATTTGTCCAACAAATAGAGCAAAGAAATTCAGCAAGTGTATATACACATTAAGATGTGATGCTTCTTCTTTTTCACACACTTGAATAAGCTTTTTTCTTCTTCATCTTCAAGTGTGCATCGTATATCCTCTCCTGTGTATTGTTATGTTAGGAAACTCGAGATGATGATAGATAGAAAAGACAACAAAACAGACAGTTGTGAAACAACACATATACAAGCTACTGTATATAGACTATTTATGGTCGAGAGACTACTATCAACATACGGTTTCAATCAAAAAACATTTGTATTTGTTTGATGCATAAGAATGATACTTGACAAGTTTAAATTACAAACAACTTAACGCATCAATGAACATAACATTCTATCCGAAAAGTAGAATTCTTGTCTTTTTTTCAAAGACAAATCAAACACATTAACATGTAATGTAATGTCAGATCATCAACTTTAATTATAAAAAAATGACCAAAATCTAGATGAATATAAACCAATTTTATTCAAATGTGAAAAATATAAATGTTAGCCATGGTCCATCTATCTGTGGTCGGTGTAGATCCCAAACGAAAAGCAAATACTTCAAAGCTATGCCTTGTTGCTGCTTAATGTAATCTAAATTGAAGCGATAAAATCCAATCGTTGTATTCAGACTGCATTCGAATACTACTTGTAGAATGAAGATATTTTATAGATACAAGAAAAAAATCACTTAAGTTTATGCATACGAAATTTCTTTTCTTTTCTCAATTTTTTAATCATATAAAATATCAAAATTATTTCTATTATACGTATGTACATGAATAGATTATATCACATTTGTATATATATATATTGCAAATATTCTAATCTTTTCCTTCGGCAAGTCATATTCAAATCGTTTGAATTGTTTAGTTTAATCAAATAAGAATATCATTAGTTTTCATTCATCGATCATTATTATGTAAAACAGTCATTTTTGTTTCCACTTCATTGACATGACATGCAATTCATAGAATAAAAAAAAATAGATTCTTTAATCATATATTAATCTAATGATGCATTTCAAGCCATTTTCAAATGTATTTTAGCTTTTTCTTTTTAAATAAAGAAATTTTCAAATCATCAAACAATACAGCAATGTATGTGAAACATAACAAAAACGAAAGAAAAAAATATATATATAAAAGAAAAAGTTCATTTTATCTTGCACATACAATGCGCATTTCTATTTAGATAAATGTATGTGGTTGTACGGATATTTTAGTTTAGAAGACAAACAGAAAGAAAAAATAATAATAATTAATAACAAGAAACAAATCACATATGAGCTATACATACACAACAGACGTAATTATATATATATATACGTATATATAAATAGAAAAATAAGTTCATTTTTATGCAGCATATACATCAATATGTTGGAAATTTTTTTTAAATTTTTGTTCATTCTTACTTGTTTAATAAAAACGAAGGAAGAAATAAATAATCATCAGAATTTATTATTGGAGAATCCATTGGTGAAATTGAACGTGATGATGATACTGATGAACGAATATCACTACCAAATGATGATGATGGTGAAATTGATGATGACGATGATGATGATATAGAATTACATGGTAAAGTATCTGGATATTCATCATGTAAAAAATGACATCTTGGACCATAGGGACCTATGATAAAAAAAAACATGGTTAAAATTTTATGTGAAAAATTAGATTTTTTAAAATTTCTTACAGTATCCAGTACAGTGATATGTACGACAAAGTACTGTTTTATATTTTGGATGTCGATTTAATGAACGTATTTCATGATAACCATGAGCAAATTGACATTTTTCACCATATTTGCATAAGCCAGTTTCATGATATGAACGACATAATTCAGTTTTATAACGTTGTGATGTTGTTTTACTATTATTATCCATTGTTGTATGTGTTGTTACAGGTTGTGGATTTGTATGTAAAACAGGACCACCAACAACTTTTGAATAAATTTTTGTTGATGAAATATTCTATCAAAACAACAACAAAAAAAGAGTTTTTAATATTTTGTTTTTCCAGAAGACTTTCAATACTTACAGATAATGAACATTTATCAATAACAATTGATGTAATCATATTATGCATACAACAAGATGAATGTTGATTTGTTGAATGAATATACATGGTGGTAGTGAATATCAAGGCACTTTTGTCGAGACAATAAGAATCGTACGAATATACACACACACACCACTTCGTCTATATTTGTCGTCGTTTCCTCTATATATTTTTTCCTCTTTTTTTTCGAACGACGAATATCTAATGCATATATGTTTTTCTCTCTCGTTTTCTATTTTGTTTTTTTCTCTCTATCGACATATATTATTGCATGAATCTAACATGCAACCAATAGGGATGTTAAAATGATATTCTGGCTAATTTCCAAGAATTCGATTTATATCTTATCGATAAAAGTTCTTTTTGTTGTTTTGAAATTCACACTGTGAGTTCGTTTGATTGATCAAATGAACAAGCTACTTGTTTCTTTTAAATATTTTGATATGAGAGAAGGAAGAATATCTTATCAAAGTAACAACGCTTTTCTTCTTGTTATTCATCTTTATCCGGAAATTTTTCTTTAAGGTTTAAAATACAAGTTCAAAGATATAGGAAAGAAAATGTATTATGAGAGGATAATGTATATAATGATGATCGAATGAAAATTATCTCTTTGATTTGATCAATGTTCATTCAAATGTGACGTAAACTTCATTAATTGAATAAGATAGAAAAAAAAAGAGCAAAGATGTTTTTCTATCAATATCTTTTCGTTTCATCGACATAATTTACTGAAGAAATCTTGTTTTGAAGAGAAAGAAATAAGACAAAACAGTAATGATACTATCGGATAGTTTTAAAACGATTGTTTTCACACACTTGGATTGCGAAGTTAACACCACTGACTTAATGGAAATATTGTCATCTACAATTCAAACTTATATGTAATATGATTGATGAATTAAAAAAGAGATTATGCATTCAACATGATTACGCTGAAATTATTTCACAACAATATGAACAAGTCTCTACGATATGACATATGGTTGTTTGTCATTAGATGAATATTTTAATAAGATTCATAGAACTAAGGCTCTCGATAAGTTTTCGAAGTAGAAGAGGTTAAAAATTTGACATACAGTCGGTGATAGTCTGGTTGGTAGAATGTGACTGGGAAAAGCTACTTTATAAAATGCGACAGACAAGTTTCAAACAATAGGTAGCTCGAGACTTTCGTAGACATGGCATAAAATCTGAGAAGGATGGGGGGGGGGGGGGGCAGGAGCGGAGCGAAACAAATCAAATTTGTTCCGAACAAAAACATATGAATAACACACTTGNAACCACGAAAATCTCTCCAAAAACCGTGTACTGAGCTGGAAGTCTCCTACGAAAGTCTGTAAAAATTTGACCTTTTTTTAAAAATTTATATATATTCTGAAAGAGGAAACTTCGCTGCATCTTTCTATGATAAAAGCCCGACTTCGATTACTTTACCAAAAAATGGATTTTCTAAGGGGGGGGGGGCCCTTAACTTCTTTTGTAATCTCATTTCATTGTTTTATAGTACACTATCGATTGCAAGATAATAGTAGTTAGTTTCTTTGCATTGAACTCTGTTGATATTTTCGCAGTTCGATAATAACAGTTGACTATATCTTTCTTGTAATTATTTCTCGTATCGACTGAAAGTATATTCAAGAGTTGTTCAATTTTATGAGTATCAGATTTGCAAAAGTTTGGTACTGCTCATAATATATTGTGATATTAGCAATAAAACTGAAGTTCTCTGACTCACATTGCAAAAAAATATCCATCGCTCTATCAGTTGTTTGAAATGGAGATGGAATCGTTCATCTTTGAAATTTTGTTCAATATACTCAGAGATAAGTTTTCTATTCTGACGACTTGTTTTTCTTCCGCTTCATACATGTTTCAAGCGTTTCTTCGTAAAGACTCATTATCGTATCACAATCATTCTCAATCATTTGTGTTTCTATTATTTCAGATGCTGATCAGTTAGAATATTATATCGTGTCATGATAGATGGATGATAAGCAAGATTTGTTTGAATAGAAATCTTTTGTATAAGTTTGAGCATGGACGAGAGAGTCAGATATAGGAACTGTCGACTTGCCTTGTAAAAGAAGAATAATTGTTTTTTTGATAACATTCAATCGCCATACTAAGTTCACCCCTTTTTTAAGATGCAACCTATTTTTTCATATAGGTCAGAATTTGTTTTATGTGTATACAAATGATGTTTTAAACAAAAGCCAGCGCTATTTGATAGTAGTGCTAACTGATAGAAGTAGTTAATGAGAGGAACACGTAGCTGTTTATTTGTTACCATTCTTGAACTTAAATCTTTTGTTTTGACATTGATCTCAAAAACCTTGTAATAATGAATTTTAAGAAGAAAGTCAACTGCATTTATAAACTTTTTTCGTTTCTTTTTCAGAGAAAAGTCGCAAATATTTCCAAGCCAGATCGGTATTAATATCCATTTTATGGATTAGAACAACATTGAATAAAAGTCTATCTGCATATAAATAATATTCGATATGTACATCAATAATGTAATATTTTGCATCTGCTCCACTAGCTAACTTTTTTTTATATTTTGAGCCATTCATTTTCATACATGAATATCTTTTTATTCGTTATTCTTTCAATAAAGTATAGCCATGAAGATAGCTTTGAAATTTTACTCAAAATGAAAAACATGATATATTTTTTATCACTTGCATTTCTAGGTTTAATTTATATGGATTTACTTATCGAAATAAGACGCTTGGGGTATTAGAAATCGTTTTTCCATTACTTTTTGTTCTATTCATTTGAACTAACTTTAGAAAAAAATATGATTATATCAGGCTAGTTTTTATAAAATTATCTTAAGTTAAACGAGTTAGTTTTGACGAGCTTTACAAATTTGTTCGAATTCTATTTTAAGTGAAGCACCTAAGAAAGAGAAGATTTTCAAATAAACTTTTTTGTTTTTTTGAAGCTTTAACATACCTCCGACAAGAAAACCATCAATATCCGGTTGTTGAGCTAATTCTTTGCAATTAGATCCATTAACTGAACCTATGTATTCATTGAAAATCAAAATAAATTTATTCAATAATAAACATATACCGCCATAAATTATACGAATTTTTTTCGCTATATCACTATTAGTATTTTTCTCAATAAATTTTCTTAAGCGCTCATGAACTTCTTGAACTTGTTGAGGTGTAGCTACTTTACCAGTACCAATAGCCCATACAGGTTCATAAGCGATAACGACACGATTATATTGATCATTTGATATTTTTTCTAAGAACAAAACAAAACTATTAAAAATGAAAATAAAATATTCAGTTTACCTTGATATGCTCTAACTTGTCTTTCAACAATTTCATTTGTTTTTCCTGATTCACGTTCTTGTAATGTTTCACCAATACATGCAATTACATTTATATCAGTTTTATTAAGTACATAATCAATTTTCTTTTTTAAAAGCTAGATTAAAATTCAATTAAGAATTTAAATTATTTGATTTCATCAGTGTTTTTTGTCTTTCACTTTACTTCGTCATTTTCATGAAATAATGTTCGCCGTTCAGAATGACCAAGAATAACCCATGTACAACCTATTTCTTTTAACATTTCTGGACTACAAATATTAGTTAGAAGACAAAAATAAAAGAATAATAAACTTTTTATCTTACCTAATTTCACCAGTAAATGCTCCTTCTTTAGCATGATAACAATTTTGTCCAGCTACTTGAACATGTGATGGTTTAGACAAAATAAAATCTCTAATAAAAAGTATCGGTGGTGCACAAACAATATCGACTAGAATAAATCGATGAGAAATTCGAATGTTTGCTTTATGCATATTTTTTTACCATCGATGTCTTTTGTTTTTCTTAAAGTATCATTGATTCTTTCTAAAAGTAATTTCGAATAATTCATTTTCCAATTTCCACCAACAAAAAATCGACGGCCATTGGAATTTGTTTTCATTTGTTGATTATTCGATTGAAAATAAAATATATTAAATTGTTTTAGTTGACACGCGCCTATATACTTGATCATTTTTTTTTCGTTTCATTTTAAAAAAATCCCTAGTTCGATACATGAATCAAGATAAATGATTCATATAACATAATATTTTCTCAGAGATAATTTCCAGCTAAACTTACAGAAGTGAATCATTATGAATAGAAAATTTGTTTTCTTTTTTTTATCTAATAATATTTGTTTAAAAAAAGGATGAATAGTGATTGAGATAGGAGAATAAATTTTATGATTTAAAAAACAAACAAAAGTTTATTTGACTTGAACAACACAATGAAAAGAGTGACAAGAACGTATTAATATCTGAAAAGAGACTGACTGTGCTTTCTTATAAAAGAGTATCGGATAAAATATGTCTTAATAACAGTAATCTTATAATGTAAAGATGTGGGTGAGACCATTGCATCTCTAATTAAAGTTTCATTGACTATTGCCAAGAACAAAATTTCATTTAAAAATCTTGTTACTATACGAGTATTTGTTGAATATACGGAATTCTTATCCATTGTGACAAAGTCAATAACCTATAATACTAAACAATTAACGCAATCAACATAAAGTAGAATATTCGCTTCAAATTAAAATTGAAGTGTTATGAAAGATGCAAACAACGACTGAGCTTTGCTGTCTTTATCCATTTGTATAACCAATATATACAGTATATCGAGAAAATGAAATGAATATTCACTATGAATAATTTCATTCAATTTCAAAAAGATATTAAATAAGGAGAAACTAAATCGTGTTTATTGAAAAAGAAAATCAAAATCAACAAAAACACAGAAACCATAATTTAACCTATGTGAATAACTAATCTTGATCAATAAAAATTTTCATATAACCAAATGATCTATAATGATAAAAAAAAGTGTTAAATTTTGATCGATTAAAACAAATAAATTTCATTACCTCGATTAGGTAAGATAATAGGATCAGTATCTTTATATAGAACAGTATGTATTTGTGATCGAAATGAATATTTAATAAATAAAGACTTTTCATCCCCTATACATGGATCATAAAAACCGGTCAAATTTGATTTTGATACTGTTGTTCCGATTCTTAATGTTGAATCTTTTACAAGTGCTTGTAATGGTACAGTAACATCAATAATTTTGATTGAATTTTCATGTGTTATTGTTAATCCTAATTGACCATAACGTGCTTCAAGTATAATTAAACCTTGTGGACCTTCTGTATCTTTAATTTGTTCAACAAATGATCGAAGTACTTCCTGAGCATTCATTGCTTCTCGTCTTCGTTCAGTTTGTTTTTCGCGTGCTTCATCTTCATGTTTCTTTTGTTCTCTAAAAGGAAAAATCTTTAACAAATGAAAATGAAATATATCGATTTGTACCGTTCTTGTTCAGATCGAGTAAATGGTCGAATAATTAGACGATCAAGTATAAAATAAGCAAGTGTCGGTGCAACTGTAGCATAGAATATAGCACTTGGTAGAATATCTTGAGAAAGTTGTAATGGAAAACTAAATGCTTGATTACCACGAGTGAATCTAAATGAATTTATCTCATTAATCTATACTAAAAGAGAATGTCAATAGCTGTTGAAATTAGTCTGCGGAAGAAATTTAATTTCTTCTATACCAAGCTATCACATAAGATGTCCGAAAGGAAGCCCTGGTAGAATTAAATCATATAACATTTATTAGTGTTTTACACAGACCGATTAAAATAGTTCATGTCTGTCACGTGTGCATTGAACCCTGTTGTTGATGATAATCAGCACTTTTTAAGCGCTTCGAAATGGTTCAGAAACATAGAGAGAAAAAGACTGATTACACAAAGAAATTTTAGGAACACCGTTCTCGAGACAAAATGTTCAACTTTTTTTACTAGTATTCAGTAGATTTCGATAAGAAAATTACCATTTTGTCAGGATTGCTTTGGAAAATGGATTTCATCGAAAAGTTATATTGGCAGTAAGAATCACGTTGTAAGGCAATAGAATGATATTAAAACGTCAACCAGCATATAAATAAATAATAATAACAGAGTTTTCATCAAATTTATTTTTGGATGTAACCCCGGTGTGGACTAGAGGTGAAGTTTTCGACGAAAGAATAATTTTTGAAAAATACTAGAAATACACGTAAGTCACCTTAGTTTGAGATGCTGACTCTGAATATCATATTGGTTTTCATCCAAATCGAAATTTTCTTATCGAAATCTACGGAATACCAGTAAAAGGGGTTTAAAATCTTGTCTCGAGAACAGTGTTCTTGAGATTTTGTGTGGACAGTGCTTTTTTCTTGATGTTTTTATACTATTTTGAAGCACTGGAAAAATACTGTCGAACCATATGAATAGTAGCCTAGTCACTTATTACATAAATAAATCAAAAGTGCTGAATATCATCAACAATCGGGTTCAATGTAAATCTGACGACTATTGACTATTTTAATGGATCTGTGTAGAGCACAAATAAGTGCTGTATGATTAACTCTATTGGTGCTCACTTTCAGACATTCTCTGTGATAGCTCGACATCGGAGAAATCAAATTTCTCCATGAGACCAATTTCAATAGATATCGATCTCTCTCATTTATAAAAGTCTAAAATTGAAAACTACTCAATGTTTTAGATCGTTTCTTTTTTTATCCTCGAATTGAACTTCTATGAACATACTTTAATCTTAATAATACACCCATTCTTGAACTAATGACGACTGATGCAGAACCATGTGTATGTTTCGTTAATTGACGATCAATACCATATTCTAACCATGGTCCAAATACGAACAATCTTTATGAAAAAGAAATGAAATTAAAACAAAAAAAAATTCTAACTATCCATGTTCATACTTGAGACTACATCGTACGTTGCAAATATTAGGAAATCGATATAAGCCATCGATGACTGCATGCGTATTGACTAATCCGAGCTAAAATCTATTCAATATATCATTTGTTCGATTTTTTTCATAAAGAATAATTACTTGAATAGCACTTGATACAACTAATGTTTGATTATCATAATGAAGACCAGCTTTCATACATGAATCAATACCTGTTTTCCATTGAAGACTACTTGTTAAATGATGGCCTAGTTGGTAAGTAATAGAAAATATAAAGCCCGGTATTGCTATAGCTGAACCACCATCAATAAGACCAAATGTGACTGCCATGCTTGCTTGGCTAAACTGACGAAAGAATCACGTCAAAATGAATTCGTCTATGAAACAATTTCTACCTACAGTTTCTGTGTAAGACGACGAAAATAATGAAATGCTGCTAGGTTATGTTGACCAAAACTTAAATCAATCTAAGAATTCTATCAGTAATAAAAAACGAAAAGCAAACAAATAATAATAAAAGCATACACGAAACCAAGATAGATCAGCTAGAACACGACGAAATGAGGCTGTTAAAGATCCTGAACCACGTCCATTATGTGTTGTTGCTACAGCAGTTACTGTTGCTGTATCTTGACTTGTTAATGGTATATCAATACCTTGTGCAACAGTAAATTCAGTCATTTCAATGATCGGTGAAAAATCACTAATAGAAAAGAAAACAAGAGCTCAAAACAAATTCTTTTATTTATTTATTTGAAATCACCTATGTTCATCAGATGAATTTATTTGATCAAATATATCCGTTAAATTTATCGACATTTGTACCGAACCCTATATATAAAATAAATGATAATGAATATTATTTTAATGTATTTACACTTGGATTAGTTATTTGGTTAAAGCGCCTTTCTTCACGTTCTCGTGCTAGTCGTTCATATTCTTCAAGAATTTCACGAGCTGTTTTCGTTCGACTAACAACCTATACATAGTAATAATAATGTATTTATCATGATGATTAAATTCGATTTTACCTCCCATCCTTCAGCTTTCAAACCTTTCATACCAACAACATCATAAATAGCACGTTTTTGTGGATCATTTAATATATCATAAGCTTTTTTAACTTGAATAAATAAATCCATTGCTAATTGTTTGTTTCGCGGATCTATATGTTTATCAGGATGATAAAGAAGAGTTAATCGACGATAAGCTTGTTGAATAGTTGCAGCATCTGCCTAAAAAAAATATAATATTCTATGAATAACTATTGATTAAAATAATTTCATACATCTTTATTAATATGTAATATAGCATATAAATCACGTTCTGTATCATGTTGATCAAGGTCACCAGAGAAAAAGCCTGATGAATTATCATCATATTGTTCATCATCACCTGATGCCATGTATTACGTTGAAAAAATAAAGAAAACTATTTAAAACGAAACTTGAATCAAAATTCGATAAAGTCTGTTGGTAGATATTGTATCTCGAAGATTCGTTTGATATTTGTACCAATGAATACTGTTGGTATTTTGAGGAATAATATGTTTGTGCTAGATGTCGGGCTTCTATGTAAAATGAGGATAAACACAAAAAATACCTTTATATGTTTCGATGTTCAAAGATATTTATTTCGTCAAAGTGTAGTTCAAAAAAAAACTATAGAATATAAATTTTAGTTTTTCAAACTAAAAAGTCACGATATGGAGGCGTTGTACTAACATATTTAATAAATTGGTCTCGTGTTACTTCTGGATTGTCAGTTCCACCACATATTTGAATCCAAACTTGTGCTGTTGGAGCAGCTTTTTTAATATCAAAAAATTCATTAATACATTTCAAAATTTTTCTACCATATTTACGTGTAATAATATTTTCATCAGCACCTTTCGGATTATGCGTATCAATAACATAAGTAAGTCGATCAACACCATCCATTGTTTCACTCAACATGACCACACAAGAAAAAAGTTGTTCAGTAGTCATTTTACCATCACATAAGAAAAATTCAAAGGCACTTTCCACTAATCTTTGATTGTTAGCACCAACACCTACTTGATTAATAAAATGGCGGCAATCACTTCTATCCACAAGAACTTCATTTTCATCGAGACTTTTACGTTTATACTCGTCGTGCAAGTTCGAAAATTGTTGTCGAGATATACCTGTAATTTCCTCTAAACGTCTCACTTCCAAAAATTTTCGTGTACTTTTTGAATTTCCCATAGGTTTTTGGTATGTTGTATACGACGATCGAAAAAAAATGAAAAAGAAAGGTTAATAATGAGGATAAATGCTCAATGAACTGTGACGAACTACTGTATGCTCTCATTACCGTTTGTTTAACGTATATAATAAGAACTTTAACTCATTTTCAAGGTCTATTGAACGTTTTGCATATCAATTAAGACTTATACAAATACAATAAAAAAAAAACATAATTAAAACCTCTAGTCAAAGGCATTCTGTAGTTCTTATTCAGATTATACACACTCTATGAACGCATTCTCCAGCATAGTAGAGTATGACGGTAAATGGATGTATTTGCAATCTGAAGAAGTATTCTTTCTTGAATACAACACTTCAAAAAAATCATCGAACTTTTAAGGCATTAGGATCGCTCTAAACTATGAATAAATCTATAACATCTTGAAGCATACCCAAATCAGCATTAAATCTCATGATAAATATCGGTAAACCTTTACCTTTATCACGCCTTCATACTGATTGGTGTGTTTTATACACACAGCACTGCATGAGGTGAGGGCGCTATGGTTAAAATGAAGATGTTTTTAAATATGATTGCAGCTAGAAAGTTAAAGAACGAAATTTGTTCCTAATGATATATATATAATAGATTCTATTTTTTTAAGCAGATAGCCATTACATAATAATAAAATATTAATTAAGAGTAACTGACTAGCGCGACAGTGATTAACAGTGATCTTTTCTCTTTTGTTTATGTAAGATAATTTGTCCATCATCAGTAACTTAGTAACGTAATGATGATTTCTCGCATCTAGTAGTGACATGTGTCTCGCTCCAGAGTATGCATGCAGAATTTATTCATCCGCATCAGTGGTGACCTCATACTTCCTCTTATTGATAACACCGATCACCAATCAGAAGCAATTCCAGTACATTAAGAGTAAACATAAAAGCACATGAGCAATTTGTGATCTGTCATTTACTTAAAATGTCTGTACAAGATACTCGTAAACTTACTTCTATATTACGATCGATTCAAGTAATCGAAGGTAATTTAAATAAAATAAAAGAATCTCAAGAAAATATATAGCATGTAATATTAGATAAAGCAAATAGAATTTATTCTGAATTTACAATATCTAATAATGATATTGATCGTTTGCAAGCAACTCCTATTGATGATACAAATACGCATTTACAAATATTTTTTCAACATCTTGAACAATTGTTACAAATTGATTTAAAACGTATAAAAGAAAAAAAACACTTGTTTGAATTTTTTGTTTTGATCGAAATAATCATTTGTAGATCGAAGATCATTACTAAATAATAAACGAAATTATTGGAATTTTTTTGTTCTTGCACTTAAAGAAAGTAAAGGTTTATATGATACAGTATTATATGTTCTTAATACCCAAGATGTAAAAACTTCTGTTGGTCGTGGTCGTTTATTTCTTCGTTTTTGTTTACAAAATCATCGTTTAGGTGATGTTATACAGCAAAGTTTTATGATGACTAAACTTGTGAGGTACAGTTAATTTAAAATACAAAAAAAGAAAACAAATAATACAAAGACATTTTTTTCAGTCAATTTTATAATGATGAATGTTTTTGGACAAAACCAGTCTATATGAATCGTATTATTCAAGCATTATATCAATTAAATGATATTCAATTTGATCTACTTTCAATTTTACATTATCAACTTGATGTTTGTTGGCCTACCGCAGAGTAATATAATGATTTTTTGGTTTTTGTTGAAATTCTCGAAAGATTATTTATATAGATCCATTGAATATCATCAAAAACTTTTACCTGATGCTTTATCAAGATTCCGTACAAATAGTGTATCTAGTTTCTTATCAATGGTATAAAATAAAATAAAATATTTCTTTCTTTTTTCTTTTGAAAAAAAAATCTGTTTTAGGATAGTCTTCCTTCACAATTGATGATTTCATCATCTCCTATGACTCAATCATCATTTCAAGTAAAATATTACAATATTTAAATAAACAATAGAATTTTATTTATTTTGTTTGTAGAATCTTGAATTATCAATAAATGATGATAGTTCAGCTCATTCAATTTCATCTGTTGATGAATATCCAGAAAATACTGTAAATTATTGGAGAGAACGGTAATTAATTATTCTTGTTCAGAATTTTCATTTTAATTGAAATTTTCTCTTCATAGCTATCAGCAATTAGAACTTCAATTACATTCAAAGTATGATAAGTTACAAGTGAATGACGTTGAAACTCAATGTTCAATAGACAAATTTGATCAGATAACTCAAACAATAGATGACAAAAAATTAATAGATGAAAATATATTGAAGAGTGAAACGGAAAAATTAAAATCTCAAAAAGATGTATTACAAGATGAAGTCAATAGTCTTAATTTTCAACTTTCGACTTTTATGATTCAACGTACGACAACAGAAACTGTAAGAAAAGAAATTTCTATTCATAATAAAGAAACAATTCTAAACTAACAGTAAAGCCCGAAACGTTTATCAACTTCGTTAGAAGAACGACATCAAATGTAAATTTTCAGTAACATCACATCTCAAGAACAAAATGCTGTTGTTGATAATATAGAATTTTTTCTTATTCATCTTCTCCTTCAGTCAAATTTAATTTAATTCTTGTTTGAACAATAGGAACCCATCCTGGTTAAATTTATAAACTTGTTTTTGACATTCAGCTTTTCTACTCAACAATTTCCTATACACTAAGTTCTATTTGAAATCTTTATAAAATTTATTTTTTTTAGAAATATAAGGATTATGAACGCGAAATAGCCAAATACCAAGCTTTACTAGAAACGAAAGATATGATTTTCAATGAGTTACAACGTAAATTCGATGAACAAACCAACTATCTGAAATCCATTGTATGTATTTTTTTCTTTTGTCAAAATAATTTAATAGTTTTTATCTTTTAGCAAGAACAACGTTCGACTCATTCAATTGAACAAGACAAACGAATTGAACATTTGACAAATCAACTTGAAAAAGTAAAAAAAAAATTAATTTAATCGATTATTGTAAATAGTTAACTTTAATTTTAGACGACAAAGTTACTTGAAAATGAGCGAATATTATTTGAAAAAGAACGGGTAACGATGAAACGGAAACGAATTCTTCAATCACATGCTTTTCTTGTAGGCAGAACTTAATAAAATTCAAGAGCAACTTGAAGCTTCTATACACGAAAAAACACTTGATTTTGAAGAAATGAAACGCAGATTAATTAAAGCTGTTCGGTACAGGAATATCTATAATATCTATTTTAATTGTTTTTATTCCGATATCGATTTTAGTGAAAAAGCTGATTTATTTAATTCAATCTATTTATATGAAGTTAAACTGGAAGAAGAACAATCAAGACAATGGGTGCATGAAGACGATGTTCTGAAATGTACAAAATGTGAAACACAATTTGGATGGACTTTGAGGAAAGTAGGTCAATAAACATTCTTCAATTGATTTTCTTTTGTAAAAACTCATTTCTTCTAGTATCGTTGTCGCCATTGTCACAAGATATTTTGTTATTATTGTTCAAATCATTGGCATCAAGGTTCGACACCGAAGTTTGTTTAAATTTCTTTTTTGTTTTTCTATTTCTAAAAAAAGATTCTACTGTTTAAGTTCTCAACATCGTTTATGTGATTATTGTCATGAAAAGTCTCTCACAGAATCTCTAATGTCAAATTATACAATCCTTGATGATCCAGATAATGATACTGAAACAAAAACTGATGTTAATCTCACATTTGAAGTACGACCTGAACGGTTAACTCTACCGACTGACAATCAATCGTCATCTTCCGAGCAATAAATATGAAGTTTTCTAATTTTCTACTTGTAGCGATATTTTTCTTGACGTTTTTTTTTGTAAATACTGTAATTTCGTAAATTATAATTAAATTGATATGTTAATAAAACGAAGAAGGACAATTCTTTAGCTTCACTGTCTACAATACAGTTATATTCATCGTGCACCTATGATCTTCGTATCCTTTGGTAGAATATTCTATTTATTGGCAGAAAACAGCGCAATTTGTAATTGTCAACTATACGTCATTTGATAGACAATTGATGACAGCTGTTTTTTTTTATATTGTCTGATATGACAAACGTTGTTTAATAATGTCGGGTCTGTTATTCTCAAGAGGAAAAAAAGCGAAACTTCAACAGTGCGTACTTCACTTGTACTACAGATATTTTTTAAGTAGATCAAGTCTCGCTTGTTTTCCCTTGGCATAATCTCAAGTCGAAATACCGTAATTCAATTTGCTGGTATATACCATACCATAGGCTAAACTTGCAGTAAAATGGCTGTAAGTCTGCACAGAAGACCTAAGAGCATTGATCCTTTCCGGATTTTTCATATCTCAATGGGATCTACACAAGGGGGAAACAGCAGAACTCCAATTCCTTGGAGTCTGTCGTTTCTCTCTCGCTTAGCACTCTTTGATGATAGGCAGTACTCATTGTAAAGTTATTATTTAAGATGATTGTATTGTATGGAAAATCTTCAGTTGATTATGGAGCAAAAAATTCAACGTTTATTTATGCAACTGCCGATGGAATATTAGTCAAAACACAATATAGAGGCCAATATATTTTGAGAGTGATTCTCTTCGTAAAGAATTGATTTTTTTCCTAAGACTAAAAAGTCTAAATGCTGATCTACTGGTCTCATATGCTCATGACACTAAAAACAAAAACGAAATCCATAGGAAAAGCAATACTCGTGTGACAGGAGTATAAGCACAATTTCCTTTCTTTTGAAACACCAACCATTGTCACATATGCGGTTATTAACAATGAACAAGTATCCACATCTTCGTGCTCGAAATGGTTTTGCCTTTCCCACTAAAAAATCAGTGAATATAGATGAATTCGAAACGATTGAAGCCTTTACAAGTTTTCAAATATCTTACCAAACTCTTGTTTATACATGAACTACTGCTAATCGAAATATGCTTCCTAATCCATGTATTCTAGAATAATGCTATTCAATTCAACCAGATGAACGACTCATGGGTGGATCGTTTTTTTAGAGAAAAATTATGAACCAGGTCAGACCAAAGGTCGATCACTCATGAGCTGTCTTGGTATGGTCCGGTCCATTGAGATCTCTGCTCGGTATAGTGTCATCAGTCCGTCTCCCCTCTTCTTCTGTCACCCATGTAAACACCAAACGCAGAAATTATGCGTTTAAACGCATTTTTCTTGTGAAACGCATCTGTACGCGATTTCGCACGAACCGCATCTGAACGCGACTGTAGTAGGACTTCAAGCGCATCTTGACACATGTGAATTAGATTTGATCTAAAAGTGCATCTTCAGTGAAATATTTATTGCGCCTAGACGCGGGTTTACTTGCAGCTGCGTCTACACACTAAAGATGTTTTACACGAACTGCTTCTAGACGCATTCCATAGCTTCAATCAATATACAAACGAAACGCGATTATGAAACTCATTTACAGGAAAAAATATATAAATGATTCGTTTTTTATTCAGCAGAAAATATATATCAGTTTTTTATAAACTTAATTTAGTTGGAAGAATATCAAGTTCTCAAAAAGTTTAAAGTTCCTTTTCTCAAGACAGATAGAATATATATAATTTTTATAAAAATATAATTGGCACATAAATTCTACCAGATTGGTACTCTAAAATGGAAAATGATCAAATTCTAGAAAAAATATAAACGAAATTTTTTTCCAAAACGAATAGTTTCTATAATTAGCTACTTTAAAAATTATGTGGCTTGATTTATCTAATGTAAACGTTTTTTTGGATAAATAAATAGATTTTTATATACAGCAATAACTAATAAGTATACACAGCACCTCATTGACACATGTATCTGTGAATAAGTTTAGAATAGACGATGCATATATAGATTCACTTTCGTTCTACAACTAATGTGATCACATGTGGCTCAACGGCATGCACACTTGCTTTCTAATCGCTAGTTTACTTGTTCTAATCTCATTTCAATCATTTTAGAAACATTACATTTTAAACTTTCCGTTGGCCTGTAGTTAGGTAAAGACTATCGCTAGGCAATACTGATGACGACTCAGATCAAACCTGAGACGAATTGTAATACATTTGTTGAAATTTCAAATATCGAGTACAACACATCTAGACGTGACTTCAGTTTGAATCACGTCTGGATACGATCTTATCAGCAATCGCGTTCGAAAGAGAATTAATGTCGAACCGTGTCAGAACGCAAGAAATGTTTCATATGAGCTGCGTCTCTACGCGTTTGACTACTGTGGTTTAGGCACAAACCCAACGCGATTGAAACGTGTTTTGATTCAAAAAATATTGACATGGGCATTACTTGTCATCTTTTGACCAATCCTCTTCTTCTAGTGATGATGTAATATGTTGATGACCAGNCTCCTCGATAATTTTCATTTCATTTCGATTCTTTCTGTATATATTTTTACTCAGTGATATTAGCTCATTCTTATCACTCACATCCGATTTCACTTGAAGAAGACAATTAATTAATAATTGCGAATGCACAAGATGACCTTAAGGATCAGTTGTAAGTTTTTCATGAACAATCTTTGGATCAAAAATACTAATTGGTAATGACTTATAAATTTTATCCTACTGTTGTTTTTCATGATCGAACTGAATCCGAGCAATAAGTTCTTTTAAATTTGTAACTACAGCTTTCACCTATAAGAAATTGTATAATAATACTGTTAGAATTTTAACTAAAGTTATTCTCTTCATTACTTTTGAATCTGCAGCAGACCATTGTTCGTTTGAATTTCGATCTTGATAATAAACATATATTGATAAAAGTTGTTCAATAGAATGAATAATAAACATTTTATTTCGACCGAGCTCTTCGCTGACTATTAAAACAATTCGATCCTCCGTCAATACATTGAATATGTATTGTTCACACTGATCAGAATCTTCAAATGCTTTTAGTTAATTGATTGTTGCTCGAAGCTCTTCTTGAGCTTGACGATTCTCTTCTGTTTGGTTAACTAAACCATCGAGTCAAATAAGAGAAAATGTTTCTTAATTGTCGCCTAATGAGGTAGTAATATTATTAAGAATTTGTCCCATTGCTGCAGACTTCTAGTCTGTTTTCAAAATAAAAATGTAATTCTTTGCAAAATGTGACAGCAAGGAATTGTTTCGTTAAGTCAATATTAGTTTGATAAGAATTTTTTTTCATTATTTTATATTTAGGAAAAGAAAACAGATTTTTTTCTTCCTACATCTTATTGTGAAATCCTAATGGAAACAAATGGTATAAAGAACAGTTAAATACATGTGTTGAAAAAAAATGAATGTCGAGTTCTGTGCTATTATCATCGTTTTAAAGCATTATTCATTGGATTATTCAACAAGCCATTTATAAACAAGTACTATGAATAATATTTTCTATTGGTGCATGGTATTGTGACGCATTATTTCTTGACGCGATAAATTTTTCTTGTCAAGTAATCATAAGAAATATCAAAGTATTTTTATTTATTTATATAAAACAGAACAAAAAACGACAAAAACATGATCAAGCAGTCGATATCATCTTAGTATTTTTCACTTTCATCTAAGCAAGATATATCATCTCGCGTTTGCATAGTGAAAACCGAGATCTTGAAGGTCAATGTTTTCTTTTCTCTTTTGATGCTATTTGAAAACTAACGTTAAGCAGCTATTGGCACACTAGTTTTTCTCTACTAGATCCCACTAGCATAGGCTTGGCTAGGTTACATTCTGTGAAAAAAACGGCGCGATACACATGTCTTAACTTTTGTTTCAATGTGCTTTGACTGTTCACGAATTGTTTTATAGCAGTCAAATCTTCGACTACGCTTCGTATCCTCTATTCTAATGATATAACCATGATCAATCACTAGTGATTATACCAAATACAAGATTGACATTGATCTATCCAGACCTCTTCAATAACTGACAAGACGATTCAACATGGAACTGCTTTCAGTCATCGATGAATTAATCATGCACTTATCGAGCATACAACTTGATAGAACTTTAAAATAGTAAGACTAATTAAAATAATAGCTAGTGACATTGTGCTGAGAGTGTCTTCAATTAATTCATATGTTTAATGAGAGTCATCTTTAATTATTACTTCAGACAGCATCAATTTTGTCTGCGTATAGAGCAGCTGAAGGACAACCGACATGAGCAATACGAATTTTCTCTATTATACCATGCTTGTACTAGAAGTATAATGATTTTCCATGTACGTTGAATCAATATTCTGTGTACATAACATTATAGTTCGAAATCGTTCTCATGAGTCATGTAAAGAAAAGATATGACTGACCTGGAAGAATTATTAATAACAAGACATTTTTCAAGATCGTGAAACTTGACATTTTGTACATAATCTTAATTATGATATTTATCTATTATAGCAGAATACTTGATCTCAATGTATGACATTTAAGAAGACCAGAATAAAATAAATTTTGTATTATCCTATGCATATACTTATATATATATTATCATCGGGTATGCAAAGAAAAAGAGATTAAAGTATCAGTAACAAAAAACGTCAAAAACAAAGATCATAATTTTTTTTTTATTTGAATAGACAAATGATGTTTGTTCTCATATTTTTCTTCATTGGTTTCATTCAATCAAATGAAATATCTTCTCAATTTTATTTTTCTGGATATCAAGATTCATTTAAAGCTATTTATCATAATTTATCAAATACAAATATTATTCTCTCATCACCTCATGCTGGTAGTGATATACCAAATGATATACCCGATCGTACAATAGGTGGTTGTCAACGTAATAATTCAAATTCATGTACATTTTATTTTAATGATACATGTTCAGATGGAAATCGTTGTTCAACTACAATCCAACAAGATTTTGCTAGTTTTGATCAATTTACTGAATTAGTAACTGATGAATTAATTAGAAAATATAATCTTCTACCATTTGTTATTATTGCTAAATGGAATCGAAAAAAAATTGATTTTAATCGTGAAATAAATGAAGCTACATTTAACCATCCAGAAGCAATCAAATCATATAATACATATCATAATTATTTAGAAAAAGCAGTAGAAATAATTCAAGAAAAATTTCATGGTAAAGGTTTATTACTTGATATTCATCAACATGGACAAGGAAAGTAAGATTTAAAAATTTATTCTTCTTTTTCAAGAAATGTCTTTTTTTATCTTGTAGTTATACAATGATAGGAATTCGTCTATCTGCTGTTCAATTGAATAATAATGATTTGTCAACTACATCAATTGAATCTCTTATTGAATTATCATGTCCAAATGATCGAAATGAATGTATACGAGGTTCGAAATCACTTGGCACTTTTCTTGAATCAAATGGTCTTGGTATATCATATCCTTCGTTAAATAATCCAAAACCGAACAACAATAAATTTTATAAAGGTGGTTTTATAACAAATCATTATTCATCAAAAATTAATGTCATTCAAACTGAACTTTCATATGTTGTGCGAAACGAATTCGATCCAAAGATTTATGTTGAAAAATATGCTCAAGCTTTGATTAGTTTTATGAAAGCAAATCATTTATTACAATAAAAATACTTTTGTTCAATGTTTACTTTTATTATCTCGGTTATAATTGATACAAGCATTCAAAATTGTTTTCCAAATATTTAATTCATTTTCATTTTGTGGAGCATAAATTAACATAAATGTATCTGAAACGATTATTTTATTGAATATATTCATTCCAACTAATGGAAATTTTTCAGCCCATTGTTTATTAAGCCTCTTCCCCTCAAAAAAAGTCAATTTTCGTCAAAAATTCCGAAACTGAGATAAATACATGGGGAGATAGCCCGTCATCTGCTCTTTCATAAACGATAATTTGTTTTTCTCATCACTTCATTTTTCTCAAAAAATTTTCAAGATTTCCGTCAACCCCTATTCGGAAAAGCAGCTGTTTTTTGAAAAATCAAAAAATGTTTTTTCTTTTTTTCTCAGTTTCCGCTTTCTCAAAAGCGCATCCCAAATTTCTCCTTCCTGGTTCGTTCAATATATTAATATTTTTTTTTTGTTTGAAAGAGCATTTCAAGGCGCAGGGCACACGGAAGCCGCTTTTTTAAATTAAGCCTTTGTTTGGTCAATATACAGCCAGCTATATGATTTAGTTACCATTTTTTGACACTTTTTTCAGTCATTGAACTTTTGATCCTTTTTTGCGCTTAAAAAAGGACTCTTTTAAAAAAGCGGCTTCCATGTGCTCTGCGTCTTGAGATGCTCTTTCCAACAAAAAAAAATATTAATATATTGAACGAACCGGGACCGAGAAATTTGGGATGCCAAATGAGTCATTTTCGACCCTTGTTTGACTCATATCTCCCCAAAACCTGAAGATTTCGGGCTGAAACTATTATGGTAGTCTCCCCTTTCTAGTTCCAACATACTCTGAAAGTTTCATCTAATTTGGATGTTCCTGGGCTGAGATAGATTTTTGAGCGGGGGAGGGGGGCCTTAATTAATAATTTAGCATCGGATGGATGTAATATCATATGAAATGAGCCATCATTTGAATGTAAATGTGTAAATTCACCATTTTCAAATGTATTTTTATCTGGATTTGGTAAAAATAAAGCATCAGCACCAGTATATTCAGCAGTTGATTTACCACGTAACAATAATTGATTATTAATTGTTTGTCCACCATATCTTGGTATAGATATTGATTCCATATGTTTATGCATTTCATACATAATCTCATCAGGTGCTTGTTGAGTTAGCTGACGATGAGGTAGACCACGTAACATTTTTCGTCGTGATTTATTACGAAACGGAATGTCTTTATCATTTAAATATCCTGAATGATCCATTGATTTCAAATTATCCATGAGAAGACAATATGATTCTTTTGACCAACCTTTGAAATTGATAACACATGTTAAAAGCCATAAGAAATAGTTTGGTTTTTCTCTTAAACCGGATGCATATTGATTATAACTTCGTCTAAATAGAACGAATAATATTACGAGTAGAGCGAGTGCTATAAGTAGAATCATTCTTGTCTTCCCCAAATAGTATATGTGTTTGCTTCATGCACACGTTGCATTTATATCATAAGATTTCATACTTTCCGTACATTTGATGTCACACGTTGCCCTTTACCCAACAACATTACGTTGATCCTCATCTACGATCGAACGATATCTTTATTTAGTAGATGGTTATGATAAATATACAACAATTAAATTTTTTGAATAAATACTATCGAAGATTTTTTTCGATGAATGTAATCATAATCAATGGATGGCAAGACAATTCGTTACATAGTTTAAATGAGGTCACATTGATTCTTCCGTTTTCTTTTCTAATTGTTTTCGAAGAGTTATAATTGACTAGATTCTGTTGAAATAAAGAAAAACAAAATGCTTGGATAAATAGAAAATCTCACCGAATTTATTCATTATTTTGATAAAAGCTTTCTTTTTATGTGTTTTATATTAAACAGAAACTTTCTATCATCGAGTTTTCAATCAAGATTTATCGAAAATTCACACTTAATATATAGAGCTGGTTTCTATATCATAATTATTATTTATTGACTTACAAGGGAACCTTCCCAGGTGCCAGAGCGCTTTTCAGCCGGAGTTTTGCGCATCTTGTAGCCCATAGTGAGCTATGTCTGTGGTAAAAAAAGTTCGTCCCCCTGGCTTGTTTCTGACGAGANTAAGATATAAGAATTCTGCACTTAAATATAATCAGGTAATGTTTTTTTATTTTATATATTGATACTTTAGAAATAAATTAATCTTCTATCGTTAGTATCATTTTTATATCTCGAATTGTTTCATCTTAATTACCATCAACAATAATCCTACTCGAACTAGAAAAATACTGTTCATTTTATTTTATTCATAAAAGAATATCATTAAACTTAGGAGTGAATTTCTAAGCTGTTATTTTATTCTATGAATATACAACTAATAATAAAATACAAATTGATTTGAAATATATCAATTGACGTTGTTAAACACCCATTAAACAATGTCTGTTACACGATAGAAACTAAAATAAAGATCTTTATAACAAATAATACATTCTCTAGAAGATTCTCTTTACAAAACAGTCTTTTATAGACACATCTGTTGTTCTATAAAATGTAGCTTCATATTTTTTTTTTGCTAAAGAATCAAGTTTTTATAGTAGATTTATATATTGTGATTACGGAATGAACGTTATAACTTTTATCTCATTATATGCAAGACGAAGTGCATAAAGAGTTTTTCTGTTATCTAGACAAGTTTAAAATTAATACTGACATAGCGGACTTTGAACGATGAAAGACTTATTAATCGACAGTTTTATTTTCTATCCAATGCTGTTTATGAGAGGTCTTTATTAATTTTTGATGTTCAGTTATTAAGATTTGAAATTAGTTTCAAACTTTAAGACGTTCCTGTAAAAATTTAATAAGTTTAAATTCAAAGTTAGAGATTATTTTTTCTAAATGTGGCCCGTTCTTTACTGAATACAGTCATGTAATTTGCGATGCTCTATTATTTCTTAGTTTTCTAGAAAACATACTTCGAAATATTTTGGACAAAAGTGTACGCTAGACAGAACCAAAAAAAAAATGATCTGAAACCGTGAAGTTCCAGATAGCATTACATTTGGTCAACATCGAAAAAAGTTAACCTAGACCAACTTTCTCATCTAACCCGCCTATTGACGATGAAAAAAATCCTAATCTATCTTTCTTTTTAGACAAAATGATTAGTAAAATCGAAACACTACCTAATGAAATTCTTCTTCAAATTTTTTCTTGTCTAACATGGTACGATATGTTAACATCTTTATGGTCATTAAATTCTCGCTTCAATTCTCTTATATGTTTAACTCTTTCGATAAATGACAATCGACTGAACAATGGCCTTGTTATAATGCATGGTTTATCATATAATAAATGTTGTTCAATATTATTTCCATTGATTTTAAATTCATCGTCTCTTTCTGCTTCTATTCAACGTATTCATTTTGATGGAACAAATTCAATTTCTTCTGATCTTTGTTATCAATGGTTATTTAATGATAAAAATATTCTTCATTTTCCTTATCTTAAATCATTTATTGGAAATCT
>CAJNSZ010000004.1:743132-822542 GCA_905329745.1 Rotaria sp. Silwood2 | reverse complement strand
ATGTGGGCCAGGTTTCAGATCAAAATTCAAAAATATAGCTTTGCTGCAAAAGTGGGGTGCTATAGAAAAAAGACACTAAAAACTCGATATCTCGTCAGAAACAAGCCAGGGGGACGAACTTTTTTTACCATAGACATAGCTCACTATAGGCTACAAGATGCGCAAAACTCCGACTGAAAAGCGCTCTGGCACCTGGGAAAGTTCCCTTGTTAGTAAACTAAAAAAACACAAAACAAGGTTCAGTTATGATATTTAATCAATTAATTTAGTTCAAAAATTTCTTCTTGAGTAGAATTTTTCGAAAAAATACTAAAGAATTTTCAGCATCACATAATAATCATCGTGAAATCAATTTTACTATGTATCTATCATGAGTTCTTTAATTAACAATTTATTCTTTCAATCATGATTATAATAGATAGTTATCTTTCAAATATAATATCATAAAACTCAATTTATCTTTACATTGTAGAACATCATCAGAATCATTTAATCGTTGAACTAGAGTATTTAAATCAAACACGTAGAATAATCATGAGAATCTTAAAAGTTATTTTTTATGGCGATGATGACTGTGTACATCTTAGTTTCTATTCTATTTGGTAGTACAATAAACAACAGAGAGATTAAGAAATATTTCAATAACAATGATAATATAAAACTGACATAATTGGCAAATTACAGAATATAAATAAAAGTTAAAAGCTAAAACAGTAGAATAGCAAGAAATATTGTGTTTAATATTTTCTTTCATAAACATCGAACTGTTGTGTTATGTACTTACTCAAAAATGATGTTTGATAATCAAAAGCTGTTGTTACACAAATCCGTATTTTCACAATGTAGGTGTCGATCGACTTAGAATGAACTTGAGCAATCATTGATATACTCACAACTCTTAAAAAACCAAATTCTACTTGAGCTATGACATGATAAAAATGACAAGTAAAAGCTGATCAATTATGGTTGACAACACTATGCTAATAACGATAGTGACTTGCATGTCATTGATAATTTCAACAAAAATATAATCATGTATCGCCTATTTGGTTATAACCTCGATAATGTTTTGAATGTTCAGTGTAAAACAAAGTACTCAGAACGCGAGATCTCAAAATTCTTATAAAAATTTCTTTCTTTCTACGACATCGACAGTTCCTAGAAATACATTCTTAATCTAAGAGTAACTAACCTCTCATAGTATATCGAAGATAAGAAATCAAGAAAGAAAGCCAAACATGCCTTCTTATCATTCAATAACTTGCTGTCAAAGAGTGTAGATTGGCATGTAAGTTTTCTTATCGCTGTTAATGATCACCAACATTCAGATCTTACAGATACATCCTTGTAAATGAGGATAAGTCTCCATATCACATCGGCTTCATTAACAGCGTTGGAGAAGATCAGTTACTACATAGACGAAGAAAGAGATGTTCTGTTGTCAATAAGTTTCAAATAAAACAAAATGAAAGTCTATGATAGCATATCAATTTGACATTCACACGTGACAATGATGCACAATTCGCACAAAATATGAGAAAGAAAATTTTAAGATCAAGAACATCAAAGACATCTGCATTATTCTATTTAATAAAACAACTGAGAATGATAACAAAAACAATGAGTCTTTTTTTATCCTCAACTGAAGTAGTTTTTCTTATGAGAAAATTTAGATCTCTCTGATTTACTTCCATATTGTAATCATATTTTGCTAGAGCAATAGTAAATTCAATGGTGTATCGAACCATTTGAAACATGCTCTTGACATTGATCTTTATGCATCACAACTCGGTCAATTGAAACCTGCTTATGATTCCATTAACATTAGTACGGTGCGTAATAAAAAATGCACGTGCATAGAAGTACTAAAAAATTTTTTGAACATGCACTAGAAATTTGTTTCAAACACATCCATTCTGATCATACATTACTGGATATTAAATATCATAAAATTGATTGAGTTTATTGATGCATATTGATGACTGTCATTCAATCCCTAACATAGTCACAACGTTAACTATAAGATATTTCTTGATACAAGGAAGTTATTGACATTAATCAAACCGTCATTGAATTTGACTGTTATAATGTGTGGATGATTTAGATTCTTTTCTATTAATTTCGACGAAACTTCACATTGGTATTATTAATTTTGAGATATGAACATTAACAGAAAAAGTTGATTCATCTAATGTTTTGCTGAGCCTCAATTGTATAAGAAACTGTTGGTTTTTTTTTATTCTTTTCTGCCAAAAAAATTTCCTTCATAAAAATATAACACGACATAGTTTTATTATTGAAAAGTTCTTTGTTGATAAATTTGAATTAATAAAAAATTTTAAGAATCTATACAAATGCGATCATACAAAATTTACTAATCTACACGATAAACAGAATTTTATAGTGAATATTCATGCATAGAATTACGAGAATATCTTCGAAACAGGCTGTAGATATTTTATGATAGTTTATTCGAAAAAAAAGAATACTTTAAAGTATAGTTTCCCATTACACGACTAATGTAGAAATAAGCTGAGATTTTATGTTGTTTAAAAAAATTTTCTAATGCTGAATAATAATTGAATGAATTGTTGCAAAAAAATAAAATATCGAAACTGATTTAAGAAAGAAAAAATTGTTTGGGTTTCGCTCAATTTTCGAACTATTATTAGATGTATCATTGGAAAAAAGACAAAAATAGGAAATCATCTAGAAATACGATTCAAGTAAAATCTCTAAAATCCTTGTTAAATAAAAATAGATTGGATTGATTCTGACGATTTCAATTTCAAACAACGTAAAACTGATAGTATATAGACAACAATATATGACACATCTTATTATGTTTTTAAGAATTACTGAAAATGTTACAGTTAAGAATATGTCTTTATGTTTACGCAGTAGGTGATCCTTCAACTACTTAATAATATTACACAATTTCGACATACATTATTGTTTTTTTTATACAACTGTGAAATTCTATCACTTTTATTATTTTTATAATAAAATTAAGCATAATGTTGAAATGTTCATAAGTATCTTAATTGCTCATTCAACACTAGACTTTTCTGCATTCAAAATATCCTTTCTTAAATTATTGATGAAAAATTATTTGTATAAGGACTAATATAACTATATACCAGAAAGGAACCTTTATTGTACATACATAAAATAAATGTCTTATTGTTCAACTAAAGAAACATGATAAATTATTGTTGTCATGTCAAATTCTTAAATTATACAAATTTCAACTAGCTGAAATTTCATGAAGTATGTTTTGTTTTTCAAAATACCTATTTTCAAGAGAAAAAGTGTTTTGATTATCAATTTTTTTCGAGTAGTGATTTTTCATTATTTCTTTTTGGGTGATTCTATACGATCCACACAACTTCTCATTCACATTCAGGACTTTATTTTCAGGACTCATAGCAATTAGTGAGTGGAGTACGTGTATCTGTAGAAAAACTACATATCCATTTCAAAATATAGGTCTTCTTCAGATCGATGACACCCCTATACACTAATTCGTCTAATTGGTTAAGCACATCGCAGAGTGTGAGTGTTGCGGTATTGCTGGTCTGGAGAAGTATCAAAAATATTGTTTCCTAGCTTAATCTTGTAATTTTGTTTGCTTTGTACACCATACTTTGGTTTGTATCCAGATCAACAATACATTTAACTTATTGATTTGTTTGATAGCGGAGAACATTAAAGAATGGGAGGTGAAGCTGTCGTCAGGCTGAAACAGCATCTACACTCAATTGAAAAATCATAATATGAAATGATGACTGAAAAAACTGGGTGATCAAACATACTGTCAGCCTATTCTCACTGAGACAAATTAAGAATCGTCAATGATTTTTCATGTAATGAAGCGAAATTTATTAAAAATAGAAAGCTATAGGTACGAAAAAACTAAATTTTTTTTAAATTAAAATTTTATCGTCTAAAGGCTTCAGCCATGTCACTGAATTTAAAAAAAACATTGGAATAAATCTTCTTATTACAGTTGTATATATGAATATATTGATAGTTATACAGATAATTTGTTTTCGACAAATTTAGTATATTGATGAACTTTATAAACAAATTATGGTTTTATTTTACTTAGTATCTATTTTTCTGATAATAAAATACTTGTTTCTATATTTATATATTTGATCAAGAGAAGAAAAGTAACAAGAGTAGTAATTTTATTGATAGGTGTCCGCTTGACAGAACAGTAAAACAAAGAGAAATGGCGTTAGTTTTATCTGAAAAGAAGAAAAGCCATGGCAACCAGTATGGTAATGTATGTGCATGATGTTGCAATAATATTTACTGAGCACGTGAAATTTTTTTTTTCTTCGTTTGTTTTTGTATTGATTTGTTTACTTGATAAAAGCATAAAAAAATGCATAAGTAAAAAACTACGTCATATCTATTATTGAAAAAATATGTATGCAAATTCACAACCGTCTATGTATACAACTCGACATTATACTCATGATCCTCAACCAAATCTAAGAAATAATAATACTAATAGTTTGATACTCGATCGATCAAATTCTTCTCAATCGCTTCCTCGTTATTCAAATTATCAACCACCAACATCAACTATTTATTCAAATGAAAGAAGCAATGTTGGACAACAAAAATCATCATCAGCAAATAAGTAAGTCATTCTCCCTATTATTTATAAATAGAAGAAAAACTTACTTTTTTTTCTAATTATAGTAATTATGCTTCAACGAGTTTAACGCGTTGCCCATCAACTAACAATCACATTCGAAGAACGAGTAATGGTTCAAATGGTGGAGGTTCTATTGAAAAAACTAATATGATGTCGAGTGAAAATCCATTCTATGATCCAGCTCGTCCATATGAACAACTTAATTCACCGCGTAAAATAACATCAATAGTATCTCCATCAAAAAGTGGTAGTGGTATTAATAAGTCATTAAATCTTTCTGATGAAAATCCATTTCATGCTGTCTATGGTGTTTATCGTTATCCATCACAAATTGATCCATCAAAAAGAATAACAACTCAAACTGCAAATATTCGTTCCACAGAAAATAAATCATTAAATTTATCTGATGATAATCCATTTCATTCAACATACGGACGTTATCATTACCCATCACAAGGTGATCCAACAAAGCGTATTACTGAAACATCTAAACTGACAATACCATTAATTCCAACAAATGATTTATCTGATGATAGTCCGTTTAGTACTTACCGACCATCATTAATTCGTGAATATTCAACAAATGGTTTTGGAGGTGGATTAAATTCATTATCAACATCAATTGCTGATTGGACACGAAATAATCCGGCACCACTTTCTTATCGACCTATTCAAGTACATAGACCACCATCAGATTTTTCCAATCATAGTGAATCATCGAGTAAATCATCCTATATTCCACCAGTAAGTCCACCTCGTCAACAACAGCAACTATCACCACCACCACCACCACCACTGTCCACACGTACACAATCTCAAACTCAAAAAGTAAATTCTTCGGCTCCATTGGATAAAACATCATTAAATATGAGTCCTGATAATCCATTTGCTCAAACTTATGGTCAATATTATTATCCATCACCTGAAGAAATTAAAACACAAAAACGAACAAATGAACGTGTAACTCGTTTAACAGAACAACAATCAATTATTGAAAATAATCGACCAACACAAATAACGAATCAAATAACTGAATATCCTGAGACAGAAAAGAAAGACATAAATTCAGCCAAAGGAAATAATAAATTTTCTCGGTTTGATGTTACTTTTTAAATTATAAAGTGATTCTTATTTTTGTAATTAATTGTAACTAATTTTCTTGTTTAAAAAAAGTTGATCAATTTTCTTCGTCTGGTTTCTTTTCACTACATCAATCACGTCATTTCCTATATGAACTATTTCCATTTTGTTTATTTGATGACGTACTTATTCAAAGTAGTAACAAAAAATTCTTTTCTTATGCATGAAAGAATAATTATTATATGGAACACTGAAAAATCACAGAATCACTTTCCACCCCTCCCTTCTTTCGAATTTTATTTTTGACCAATATCAATTTTTCATTTGAAATTCATCACTAATATATAGATTCATATGTGCGCTGTTTGAATATTTATTGCGATAAATACTGAAAAAGCACATATGAATCCATATATATTGGTGGTGAATTTTTATCGGAACAGTAATATTGGTCAAGAATAAAATTTGAAATAAGTCAAAGGCGAAAGTTGATTTTATAATTCTTCACAGCACTGTAAGTCTCGGACTCATCTACATGTTAGTCTTTTGTCTTATGTCTTATTATCAGTATTAAAAACGAAGCACTTTTTTATTTTGTCTTATAAAAACTTGCAATTCAGTTCTCTTTATTAACATCAATGAGATGATGAGTTTATAAGTAAGCTAGACTAAATAGAATAAAGACAGAAAGACAAAAGAGACAATTTTTCTGCCCTTTTTTTACTAAGCTAACAAATAAATTTAAAAAGTAGCAGATACAAAATTGTAATTCAAAAATAATTGTGTTCTTTATTGTTGAATCTTTATTCAAAAAAAAAATGTTTGTGAATAAGACCTTCTCTAGAATGGTATTTTTGTCGAGTGTAACGATAATACTGTGTATGATTACATTGATTTAACGAAGTCTAAGAGATATTGATGATTGATCAGAAGAAGTTCTTAGTTCTCGAGAATTTGTCAATAGAGTAATCAATTCACGTTAATATTAGAAATATTTGTCTATTGTTATATTTGTCATCTTATATTGCATAACGACACGAGTTATAAGAAAAATAAAAGAATCGTGAGACCTACTTATGAATCATTTCATAGATTTAATTATTTAATCGATTCGAACAATTAAATTAAAACGAATAAAATAGTTAAACAAAAAACATGTAATCAAGGATGGTTTACAAGATCAAATCAATCGATTATAATCAAATGCATGAATTAACAAGTGGCGTACAAATAATGGCACAATTTGTATTCTGTTTTTCTCGACTAGCTTTCACTGTAGAAATTTTGTACCTAGCTTAAAACAATTTCCCTTTCAATTCTCTACAGAATTATATTAGAACATTTAATCTAAAGTTCCGATGTAAAAAAAAGTAACGGAATAATACTGAAATCCTCCAACATATCCAACTTTCTGGAGGGTTTTTGTTGCAAAAAACTTGGATTTTTTCCGATCATTAGACAAAAATAAAACATATCTGAAAAAGTTTTTGAGTGCAATGAACTGAGCTCTTTCTCGTGATATATAATACGAGTCATTTCAACCAAAGCATTATGACGCAGAGAGTAACTTCTTAAAACTGAATTGAAAGCAGCCAAAATTAGGCTTATTTTTCTAATTTCATCCGAACACACAATTATATTCTTATAATGAACATTCAGTGTAACATACCATTCATTTCTTTTCAAATTATAAAACTAGAAACTTAGAGGATTATGTTTTAATAGACTTTTACCAAAGCTTTTGAATGTCTCAAAATTGCTAATTCAAGACCATGATGTTTGTAATTTCGCGAACACAATATTCTTTTCTTGAGCAACGAACGTTGATGTGAAAACTTTTTAAACATAACTGAAAGATAGAGCCATTCTGCGTGCTATAAAATGCATAGCAAGTTTATTTCTATCGTTAAAATCTTAACAAATAAAACTAAAAATAACTATGTTTTGTGTTAGAAAGTCACATACATTGTATGCACGTGCAATTATTCAGTCACTTTTTTAAATGAGAAACTTATAAACGTTCTGATGTAATTTTCTAAAGAATTGAAAGGAGAGTCTTTGGACACTAGGTACAAATTTCTATAACGAAAGCTAACTGAGAATAACATCTACACTATTAGTGTTTACTTCGATCTTGAGATCAGTTGAAATAATTTCTTTATTGAGAAGTTCACAATTGAGTAAATATTTGTATGTGAAATATATTAAGTTTCTGCGTTATTTTTGATCTTATGATATGTTTAAAAGGATAGAGTTAGATTGAATGAAATAATTATATTGAAGTTTTAGAGAGTTTCTTTTTTATTCACATAATTTTCAAAGCTTACACTAACTTTATCAATTACATTGGAGAGTTCACAAAAAATCAAACTTATGCTAGTCTAACTTTGTATTTATCGCTTTAAACAATTCATGCATTTTTACTCCTTTTAGATCTTTTACTGCTTTCTGCTCATAGTTGTAAAGGAGAAATTAGATCAGGATAACATTCATTTTATGTATCTCTATGATTACATCTGAGTGAATGAAATGATTAAACGTAGTTTTTGTTTTATTTTTTATATTACTATACGATTTACTTTGGAAAAAATGATTTGGAATTGTATGACATAGCTCAATATTACCTTCCTGATAAGTATTGTTCATCAATCAGAAGATTCTTTATCAAACGATAATCGACGAGCAACTTCCTAGGAATAGGTTTTTAAATACTTCTCTTCAGAAGTTAAATGAAATAGTTCAAGTAGGGGTGCAACAAATCCAAACCTTTGGGTTTGGTGCAAAAAGATTTGGGTTTCATTTGGACTTGGATTTGGATTTGGGTTTGGGTTTGGGTTTGGCCTCAAATTACCCAAATCCGATGAAGCGCTCTAAAACAAAGTACCAAAAGAATGAAAATAATCAAAAGTCTTCAAAATTAATAAAAAACGATTCGGATTTGGTACAGATTTGGATNTAGCTATGGTTTTTACAAATCTCAAAGCCAAATCCAAATCTTAAAATGCACAAATCCAATAACCAAATTCAAACCTTATCCCCAAATCCAATGCCAAATCCTTATCCTATACCCCAATCCCAAACCAAATCCAAGTCCAAATCCCAAATCCCAAACATAGGTACAAACCTTGCTCCAAATCCAAACCCAAATCCAAACCCAAAGGATTTGGTCACAAATCTCAAATCTTGACAAGATTTGTTGCACCCCTAAGTTCAAGTCGATTAAAAAAATTAAATAAATTTTTCTAAAAATTTTATTATCATTAATATTATCATTGGCTTTAAGTCTAACTTGAATGATTTCTTTGAAAATGGATCGAACAAAGTTTTTATAAAAATAGTTGATCTTTGCATTACGCCATCCACTCCAATAAATACTTTAATTGGATTTAGTAAATGAATAATTCTTTCATTAGGATAGTTTATCGATTGTATGATTATTAATTATTCAAAAGCATTATTTTATCACGACTATAATAAATAAATCAAACCTTCGTTCATCTTTATCATTCAATTTGTTATATTGATTCTAATCAAATTTCTAATGGTTAATATTTGTTATGAATCAATTACATGAATAGTGTTTGTTTTCTCAGTTATCCTGCTTAACTAATTTCATTTTCTATTTCTCATATAATAAAACGAGCAAAAAATGAAAATCTTTTATGACAATTAGAAATCACATTAAACAGTCGATATTTCAATTAAATACTTAATATCTTTGGTACATATTAGGTCAACATTCTTATTAAATGAATGTTAAGTAAACATTTCGTTTTTTTCGAATTTTAAGAATGCAAATATTTTTATAAACACAGTGGAATATTTTGACAAAAATACTCTAAATCACATTTTCATGAATTTTTTGCTTGAGCAAGACAAAGATACAACAAATTAATTATTGTTAAGAAACGCTTGAAAAAAGATAACAATGGCAATATGCCTTGTTTTCATAAATATGTGAGTCTCCTGAAAACTAATGACGTTTACTTTCATTATTCCTTTTTATTTTTATTTTGTACCAAATTGTCGTGCAAGTCTTAAACATGCTGTTCTCAAATTATTTTCTCGTTCTGATCAATGAATAAAGGGAAAGAAACAAAATTTCTTTGCTAGATAATCGCTGAGCATTGAGAAGACTTATGATGCAGTTCACATTCAATGTTTATACCAATATGTAATGTCTGATAGATGATGGTTCTGTAAGATCTTATTAAGAACAAAAGCAAAATAAAATAGAATCATTTTAAGTCTTGACGAAAATTAATATATGAAAACTAAAATTGTCGTGAAATGGAAAGAAAAAAATTCTAGTATGTTTAAACGATTCATTTATCAATATAAAAAGCAAAAAAAAAATAAGTCGAAATGTTTATATGTCAATGAAAATGAAACTATTTTTTCATTTTCAACTTGATACGGTCAATGTTTTCTTTTATTTTGATTACATTTGGATGTGTAGGAGGATTTATACTACAATAGATTTGGCGCGCTTCTTTATAATGATATAAGGCCTCATCTAATTTTCCCTGGTCATCATAGATGGCACCTATATTATTATAAGTTGATGCAAATTTTGGATGTTGTGGAGGAAGAGTTTTTTTATAAATTTTCAGAGCTTCTTGATAATAAAATATTGCATCATCATAAAGTTTAAGTAAATAATGAGCATTGCCAATGTTGTTATACGACATGCCTAAAGATGTTTCATCAGATGGAAAATATTTTTGACGTATTTCAAATGCTTTCTGATAATATTCGAGCGCTTCTTTGTATTGCTTTTGTTCTTGATAGACAATACCAATATTGTTATAACATACAGCTTGTTTTGCAAGCGCTTTACCTGCTGGATCTTTTCCAAAAGCTTGCAATGCTTTGTCATAATATTCGCGTGCTTTAGCGTAATCACCTAGCTTTCGATAAATTTCTCCAATACTATTATAATTCGATGCAATATCTGGATGTTGGTTGCCCCATTTCTTCATATTGATTTGAAGAGATTGCTCGTATAACTTAAGACCAGTCTCATAATCACCTTGTTCGTCAGCTATACTTCCAAGTGCTTCATAACAACGAGCTTCATCTGGATGACCAGGTGGTAGTCCTTTATGTAAACGTTGATAATATATCTTTGCTTCATCCACTTTGCCCATTGTCATAAGTACATGACCAAATGAAAGAAGTTGATTTTTATCAGGAATTAAATAAATTTGTTCACTCTTATCAGAATATAATTTCAAATGAACTTGCCATATTTCTTGATCATCAATAAAAACTTTAACGACTTGGAAAATCGATCCCAACGTGAAAAATATTTCGTCTTCTCCAGAAAAACTAAGTGATTTAATATTAGCAAATGGCTTATCGCTACCGAGTCTAGAATCAGCTTCAATTTTGAACAATACTCTTTCTAACCCATCGGAATTTGATAGATATGAAAGAGCTTTTTTTGTATCCATAGTAGCTGAAAAGAATGAATTGATTGATATAAATTGTCCAACAGAGTTTTTTAACTTTTTAAATTTATCATTTGACATAAATTGACTTCGATAAGTGATTATCGGTGCTGTACGTCGATATTTTTCAAGTTGTTGTCGAATATCAACAATAAAAAATTGAAATAAAAATAAAATATCAATATTTTGTGTTCGAAGAGCTTTATTCAATAATCGAGAAAGAAATGAGTTTCTGGTATACCACCAAATAGCTCGATCTGGTGAATAATCTCTCTCAAACTCCTCGATAATTTTCATTTCATTTCGATTCTTTCTGTATATATTTTTACTCAGTGATATTAGCTCATTCTTATCACTCACATCCGATTTCACTTGAAGAAGACAATTAATTAATAATTGTGAATGCACAAGATGACCTTGAAGATCAGTTGTAAGTTTTTCATGAACAATCTTCGGATCAAAAATACTAATTGGTAATGACTCATACATGTTATCCTGCTGTTGTTTTTCATGATCGAACTGAATCCGAGCAATAAGTTCTCTTAAATTTGTAACTACAGCTTTTACCTATAAGAAATTGTGTGACAACACTTTTAGGATTTTAAAATTGTTCTTTTCATTACTTTTGAATATGCAGCAGACCATTGTTCATTTGAATTTTGGTTGCAACAATAAACATATATTGATAAGACTTGTTCAATTGGATGAAGACGAGGCACTATTTGTCGACCTAATTGTCCACTAACTATCAAAACAATTCGATCTTCTTTTGGTACAGCTTTTATATATTGTTCACACTGATTAGAATCTTCAAATGCTTTTAGTTGATTGATTGTTGCTCGAAGCTCTTCTTGAGCTTGACGATTCTCTTCTGTTTGGTTAACTAAACCATCGAGCCAAAGAAGAGAAAATGTTTCTAAATTGTCGTCTGCTGATGTAAAAATCTTATTAAGAATTTGTCCCATTGTTGCAAATTTTTAGTGTGTCGTCAAAATAAATATGTTAATCATTCTAAAAACGTGACAGCAATTATTGTTTCTTTAAGTTAATATTAGCCTAATAAGAAATTTTTCATTGTTTTGGAGATAAAAAAAGCACATGTATAGATTTTTCATTCTTACCTCGTATTGTGAAAGGCCAAATGCAAATAAATAGTGTAAGAAAGAAAACGAAAAAAGTGTGTTGAAAGAAAAAACAAAAATGTCGAGACCGGCATTTTATTTTATTTTTTAAATATTCATTGGACTATACTCAAAAAGCCATTTATAAACAAGTAGTATGAAAAGTATTTCCTATTGGCACATACTATAGCGAGGTACCATTTCTAGATGCAATAAATTTTTCTTCTGAAGTCAACATGGAAATTATTAAAGCTATTTTGTTTTGATATTTGGATAAAATAGACCAAGCAATGGCAAAAAACAATATCAACCAATCAATATCGTCTTTCTATTCTTCACTTTCATCCAAGCAAAATGTATACCATATGTATACAAGAATTTAAAAATAGATCAAAATATGTGGTTTTAGAGATCATGTAAACTATCTCATATTTCAGTTCTTAAACTTTCAGCAGAGAATTCTCTATTAATTAGGTGTAATTATATGAGAAATTCCAAAGGAAAAAAGTTACACATTACTGTATTTTTTATATGTAGTGTTGATTTTAAACGAAAATAACAAGTCTTTCAGTAATAAGATATTTCTCTGTAGTTTAATTATGTCTACTTTAATCATTGATTTAGACCTGATTTTTTGTCAAAAATTTCATCTTTTAATTATCTAGAATGTGTTACTTTTTTATTATTAAACAGACAATCGAAGATAAAAAAAAATTTCTAAAATAGGTTTTTGTTGAAAGTTTTTGACTGTATGTTTCAGTTGTAGAATGAGAGTATTTTTTGATGTTACTTGTTTTCCAATTGATAGAAATAGCGAATTCCTCGAAAATTAAGTAGTCTGTAAATTTAAATTTGAACTATTTTTTCATTGATCATAGAAAAGAAGTTGACTGGACATAACTATTGTGTTGATTGACAGATATCAAATTATGTGCCGTTTTGATGAAATGTTAAATTTGAAACCAGTGCTTTTTTGTTGATCAAGAGGCATTAAACTACACTATATGAATTCAGAATGTTCTTTCAGCAACATTTAAATAAGGAAATGAAATCTTCGAAAAAGTCTGAGCGTATCATTAGAACAGCACATAACAGAAATCCGTGAAACAGGTGGAAAATAGTTTTACCACGGTCTTGCTAAGCATTTACTTACGCATGGCTAAATTGTGAATGCTTTTGCATGTCATTTCAAGAGTAGTTCACGAAGTATGGCCACCATCATGAATATTTGAACAAATATTTTGTTTCACATTATATACCATCACGTAGGGCAATAGACGAATTGTATATACATATACTACCTATCTAGAATTAAAGCTAAATTGTAATTATTGAAGTAACTCTCAGAGCAAGATCATTATGCACTGTCAATTATACAAATAAAAATAGTAAACTAAACCGAATAAAAAATTTATATGTATCTATGTATTCTTGTCTTTAGTCACAATGCTAATACTCAAAAGATATCTGCAAGAAATTGCTAGATGTCGCTATAGAATTGATATCTATTCAGCGACAGTTGTATCGTAAGGAGAGGGACTGAATGTCAAATCTCACATCGTTTTGCTGTCGAAAAGCTTGCAATAATGATGTTAAGTCAACTTCTTTTCTAGCATTGATGAGGAACATTCATTAATGGATAGTTCACGTTTAAATCTTCGACTACTTAATTTTCGAGGGATTCTTTACTCCTATCAATTGCAGGAAATGGTAACATCGAAAAATTCTCTGCGTTAAACAATTGACACATGCAATCAAAACCTTTTAGCAAAAAGTTCTTTTAGAAAATATTTTTTATCTTCGATTTTTTGTTTAAAAAATGCCCCGAACAATAATGAATAGTATTTATACTAATAATAAAAAAAGACAATATTTTTGAGAGACAAAAATATTAAGTCTGAATCAACGAATAATAAAATAGATATCATTAAAATATACATAAGTTGGTTGTTCCTGAAGTATTCGTTATTTTAACTACGAGTGTAAATCTATAAGACAAGGAATATTTTTCTTCAAATTTGACATTTCTTGATGATCAAAATATTTTAGTCAAATAACAGTTATTGATTTTTTGAATTTGAAAACTTTTGTCATTGAAACTATCTATTCAAGAATTCAACTTGAAAAGAAATGCGAACAGAATTAAAAAATCAAAAATGAACAATGACCACGAGCTATCGGGATAGAATAATATAGAATGTATCGTTTATGTTTGAAGAATGATATTATACTACTAAACAAATGGTAGTATGGTTTGTCATTGAATTGAAAGAAACATAGACTTCGAACTTCATCTCAATCGATTTTCATTATTTGTTTTTGTTTTTCGTTTATTAACTTGATTAATGTCAAACTGAAGGTAAATAAGCGAATAGCTATTCATCAGTCGAAGTGTACCTAAATCACACTTTAAAATATTCTCAATAATCTTGAGCGTGAAAATGTATAATACCACTTGAATAAGACTTCTTACGTGTATCATTGATAAATAAAGCAAACAGTTAAACAACCAAGGATGTTAATATAACAAAAAATATCTTTTGATCGCAAAAACACGATTGAAGTATTTATTGAGTTTAACATGCACTGATACATAATGCTAACATTTAGTGTCATTGAATACAATTTATTTTCGTTATGCATTCCGTATACATCATCAAAATCATTGAGTCTATTGAGAAACACATGAAGACAAGTACTAAAGTACATATGATGAAGCTCACTATAATCAAAACACAATACTAAGAATAGAAATTAAAAGTAGATGTTAACTTGATCGAAAGATTCAAATCTTTGAAAACAAAAAAAAACCAAAATTATTGACATATCATTAATAATGCAAATAAATCTGCAAGATGACAGATGAAAACAAGTATGTCTTAAATTCTTCTTCAATAATGAAAATGTGTTTGTCTTTATATTTATATAAAACTTGTGTGCACCACAATGACAAGAAGAAAAAGACAAGCAAGCATAGAATTATTCGTACTTGAATATACAATAACGAAAGAGTTAACAGAATATTCTCATACCGGGAATATAATTATGAGAAAAAAGAAAAACGAAACTATGAAGACCAACGCAAAAGACTTAAAACCAACGTTTACGTTTAAAACATGCGAGCATAAATATAGCAAGACTAGCCATAACAGTTAAAACAATATAATAACCATATTTATATGTAAGTTCAGGCATGTTATTAAAATTCTTTAAGAAAAGAAAATGAAAGAAATTAAAATAAAATATTATATAAGAATATCTATTTACCATGCCATAAACTCCACTAATAAAAGTTAATGGAATAAATATCGTTGATATGATTGTTAATGTTTTTACAACTTCATTCATAGCATTTGAATTAAGCATCATATAAAAATCAATAAATGATGCTAACATTTCCCTGTATGTATCGATAGAATCATTAACTTGTACAACATGATCAAATAAATCTTTTAAATAAATATTTGTACTTTCTTGCATTATTTGGGTTTCTTCTTCTTTTTGCAATTTAATTATTATTTCTTTTAATGGTGATATTATTGCACGTAAATATAACATATCACGTTTCATATCATATATAGATTCTAATGTATCACGTTTAAGTGTTTTCATTAATTGATTATCAATGGATTCAACTTTTGTGCCCATTGTATCAAGTACATCCATATAATGATCAACAATAACATCAACAAGTGAATAAAAAAGATAATCAATTTTAGATTTTCGAATACGACCTTTTCCTTGTCGAATACGATCTTTTCAATAAAAACAAAACAAACTCATTACATTAATATATATAAGAAAAATTTCTTACTTTTTATTGAATCAAATAAATCTTTAGGTGTTTCTTGAAATGTTATAAGAAGATTTTCTTTTAAATAAAAACTAATTTGTTCAATAATTGTATGTCCTGTACGACCAACATCACGAAATATTAATTTACATACAAGAAATAAAGCATCATCAAGTACATCTAATTTTGTACGTTGTTCTGTTGTTGTTATATCTGTTTGAACAAGTGCATGAATATCATAACGATTACCAATTTGTGCTATTATATCACGTTGATGTACACCATCAACATCTATCCCTGAAAATTATAATTGATATTTATTTTAAATAGTTTCCTTAAGTCAAACAATCACATGGTAAGACTTCACAAAATTATATTGTTAATCTTATAAGATCAAACGAAAAATTAATGTTACTATAAGCTTATAAGAAATTTTATGTTTGACTTTAACTTCTTTTAAGAATCTTATAGTATTATTTTATTTGATCTTACAAAACGTTACGGTTGTTTGTTTTGTCTAAATTTAAGTATTTTGATAAAGACTATTTTCTATGAGACAAAAAAGAACACATGACTTGCTAATATTCATATAAAGAATAAAGGAAAATGAACTTCTATATATAACTGAATTTGGTTAGTTAAAAATTTTATACATGAAGAAATATAAAGAATATTTCAATATTGTATGGTGATGGTTTCTATTGTATGATAAATTCAATAGAGATGAAACAGATAAAACTCATATATTTGATCAATAATTGTTAGTAGCTATTCATTTTAAGTGCAAAAGATATTCGTACGTAGATATTCATCGACAAAAATAAAAGAATGGAGAAATTTATCTATCTTTTTGCTTATGAATAGTCAATCTCTTAAGTGAACTTGTTCGATTTATTTATTATCTGAAGACTCATCGATTTTCTTTTTTCTGAGTAATACTAATCGATATAAATTTTCGAATGAAAGTTTTCTTTTTTTTTTCTTCGCAACAGTAAGCATAAAGAAAAAAAAGCAACGAGACTGCAAGTTTACATATAACTGATGAAGACGCTGATAATTGCAAAATTTTTGATAAATATTTCTAAAAAATAATCGAAAATGTTTTTGTATTTATTTTCTGACATGATAAAGATCTACTGTAAAAAAGTTACAGAAGATAAAAAAATATCGATCAATGCGAACGTTATTTAGGTGAAAATTTTCTGTCGTTTTTTTTTGTATCGAAAATTAATCAAGGACAATTATTTGGGTTTTTTTTCGTTTCTATTTGAGTCTTTATACATACATAACATCGGAGTCGCTGATGTTAATGGTAGACTTGGGATGTCATCGACTTTTTTATATTTTCCTTCTGTGTATGAATTTTCATCATAAGTAAAAACATTTAATTGAACAGGTGATCTAAAGAAAACAATAATAATAATAAAATTTGAAACTTTTATATATCTATTCAATCATTATTATATTTTTCTTACGTTGGATCAGAAAAATGCACAAGTGTCCCTGATAAACAAGCACCAAATGCAAATTGTGTAAGATGACGATTAACTGATGTTCGTCCATTTGTTGTTGTATGATTTGTTGCACCAATACCTGGTTTTGTGCGTCGAAATGGTATAAAACTTGTTTTACGTCCTGTAAAATTTTTCACCATACTGAATAATGACCTACACGAATAAACAAAAAAATAGAAAAAAATCAATCAATTTGATTGAACTCTAAAAATTAAACTTATCGAAATATGTGATTACCGATTAATTTACATTTGAATGAAAGGAAATAAAAAGGTCTTGCTTAAGATAGATAAGATAGAAGAATTCGTTGAATTTTTGTTGTTAAAAAATAGCTATGTCGATGATATTGACAATTCCAATGATTACGATAGTAGACAGTGACGTTTGTCATTAGTTTTACACGATCGACTCTACTGTGTGCATGACCGTGTGCATATCAGGAAGATTAATTTTTTTCGCCTTTTCTCTTTTTTTTTCTTTTCTTTCTCTCACCTTTTACATCAAATGAATAGGTAAATAAAACCAATCAGATCATATTTTATCGAAATCGAAAAGCACATTCATTCACATATTTTTTCCTCAATTCTCAGGGACAAATAGAAAAAAGAAACATATGATTTTACAGAGGACTAATAGAAATATACGTACACCTTGACTTACTATCGGATAGATAAATAAATAAACAGAAAAACGAGAGCAAAAATGAAAAAAAAAATGAATCAACTAATTAAACAGAGACTTTGGTAAATGAAGAAGAAGAATCTTAATGTTAGTTGGAGTCAAGCGTGCGTATCATTGTTCTTTGACCTATGAGTCAATTAGTAAATAACCTTCTCGTTGAGATTAAATTGAAGAACAATTGCAAAAAGTCAATTAAGAAATTCAATAAAGATAATTCATATTCGTTTTTTTCTTCTTGTCATAGTTTTTTTATTTTTTTGTTTGAAAAATTGTCGATGACTTGTTCTATTGTAACGTACAAACTAGTAAATGAGAATGCATTGACACGTCTTTGAATGACGTCTCTCGAAAGAAAGTTTTTTATTGGTTATTCGACTGGTTTCTAAGCAGCAATTCAATTGAACTTACCATTTTGTTCTTTTTTTTTTTTCTTATGGAATAATACTAAATTTGTTCATGTCGTCTAATAGAAATCTTTTGCGATTAAATAAACTTTATCGAACACAAGAAAACAGTATTATTAAAAAAAAATTTCTTCTTTTATTAAGACTAATTAAATATATTTTTTGCTTTATTTTTGTATAGGCCTTACTGATGTTGTTCGTATAACTGATGAGAATATTCCGAAATATCGACAAGTTAATTATGATGCTATGAGAGATGTTATTAATGAAAGAAGAATATGTGGAACACAAGCATTAGAACGAAGTATTGAACGCTTATCTTTTTTTCGTTGTGAACATTGTTTGTTTTTGTATATAATTATAGTTTCAAAATTACAAAATGATAGTCATGCTATTCGAGAACAAGCAGAATTAAAAATTTCACGTGATTATTGGTTTAATGAACAACATAAATTAAATCAACAATATAAAAAATATGATAATGAACATCGAACATGGCTTACAGAAGCATTTCATGATCCTGATTTATTATCATTATTTCATGAAATAACAAGATATAGAATATGGCTTGATGAAAACACTATAAAATTTCGAAAGACAACTGTTTTACCAATTATTCAATTAAAGTTTGTTCATTGTTTTATTTTATTATAATACAAATAAAGCTTTTTTTTTATTTTAGAGAAGAATTACAATCAAAAACAATAACAACAGATAATATTGAGAATATTATTGATGCACTTCAAACAGTAAAAAATGAACAAAATGAATTAATTCTTATACTTAGTCAAGAAGAACGACAACTTGAAGAGGAATTAAAAGAATGTAATTAGCAAAAATATCTTTTCTTTTAGCTATATCCTAATTGAGAATAAAAATTAAACCAATCAGTACGAAAGTGTTCGCAATTTAGAATATAGAGCTTTATGTTGATTGTATTTTTAATATATTTCCAAGTTCCGAACAGTTTTTAGTATCAAGTAATCAACAGTTTTAATTGACAGTAATATAAACACTAACAAAACCGATATATAACAAAAAAACTTATGCGTCATAAATTTTGTATTACAGGCTGATCAATGTCAGTTAATATTTAATGCTTCAATCGGAAAAATACAGTTTGATCATTTTCTGGTAATTTGCGTCCGTGATTATGATTTGCACAATTTCATTTTATAATTACATTTTTTCAAAAAAACTAATATTACAAGAACATCACTTGAAAGCACAGACATGAATTAGTGAATCGTTCTGACTTTCAAGGTCGCAATGGAGTATAAATAATTATTATATAAAATGGTTGTTTCAATGATTGACTAAGTAAAAAATTTGTATATTTGAATAAATAATTAGTTAAGATATTCGTAATTTAGAAACGCATAAAAAAATGAAATCAACGTAAATTTCTGTATTCCAAATTGTGAACACCTTTGTACTGATTGTCTTAGTTTTTGTTCCTAATTTAGAAGCTACAGAAAAAATCGGTACTCTATATAAAATTTTTACAATTTTAATATTTCTTTATATTTGTATAGTTCAAAAATATATTGATGAAGACGATGAAATAAATATGATTGAAGAAGGTATACCAGAGTCAATTGTAGAGTTACCTTGTCCCGATGATGAATTACGTGCGACAATGCTTCAAGAATTTCTTATTATTGATCATAAATATCGAGAGACTCTTCTTGATTTAGATGCTAATTATCTTCATATAATCAAGTAGAATATTTTAATTTTTATTGTTATGTTTTATACATGTTTATACGATTTATTTAGTCAAGAAAATGATGGTTGGGATATTGATGAACATGAAATGTTAGTTCATTTATATGAAATATATCCCGGTGATGTAAAAAAACGCCGAACATGTATATATAATCATTTTCATCGTTATTATCCAAAACGTTCAAGACAAGAAATGGTAATAAAATTAAAATATTTTTCATTATGTTTTTTTACCATTGATATTTTATAACATTATAGCTTAAACATGAAGAATGGTTTAATGCTCAAACTTACTATCTAAAACATAAACATTTAATTTTATATGAATGGTATTTATACAATTATTATTGTGTTGTTTGTTTTTGTTTTTTTGATAGATTTTTCTTTTGCTTTGATATTATAAATAGGAAACAAGCTCGTATAGCATTAAAATTAAAAGCTCAATTAGCATTTCAAGAATCATTTGAATTACAAGAACGTTTAGCACAACAACATGAAGAAAAAATGAAACAACGTGCTTTATGTGAACAATTAGCAAATCAAGTAGAAGATAAATTTTCATGTTTCAATGATACTTATTTTTTGTATTTAAGGTACAAAAATGGAGAGAAAAACAACTTGAAGTATTAGAAGTGAAACAAAAATTAGAAGAATCAAAACGACAAGCTGAACTTGAAAAAATTCGACAAGAAAATGAACGACTACAAAAACAACGTCAACAAACGAAAGAAAAAGTTAGTTTGATTTTAATATGATTGTTTTTTTTAAATAGAAGTCAAAAACAATGATTCAATGAGATATGATTATGTTATTAATATAAATACAACAAAAAATAAACAAAATAACTATTATATTTGAGATTTTGAGATTTTTTTTTTCAACAGTCAAAGTAATTCCGTTGTTAGTTTATGAATTAATTTAAAAATGAACTATATATTTTTGTCGAGAATTGCATAGGGTAATAAAAAAGAAATATATCTTATCACATTTGAATTATTAATTTAGCTTGCTGAATATTATTCAAAAAAAGAACAAATTCGATTAGTCGAATATGATAAAGAACAACGACGTTTAGATGAAATGCAATCTATTCTTGCTGAACAACAACGTAAAGATTGGGAACGTATTAAATTTCGTCAAGAAGAATATGAACGAAAACGACAAGATATACTTGAACGTAATCAAATTGAAGAACGTGAAGAAATTGAAAGAGAAGAACGTCTTCAAGCACTTGCTGAACGTGTTCGACCTCATGTTGAAATAGATCATGCTCGTGTATTACAACCAACTAAAGTAAATAAACTAATTCGAATCAATAATTAATTAATAATATACAGACTGACTCAAAAAATAATTACTGAATATCTCCAGTCTGCTTTAATCATTCGGACTGGGTTTTTTTCTCAGTAATAGAAAATTCTTCAAAAATTTTATTGACAAGAATATGGTCAATGATACTATTTGTAACTAATACAATTGATTGAAAGTATTCTCTTATGATCTAAGATGTTTCCAAGGCTATATATAGAAAAAATGTTTATCATATGTATTACTATAGAAATTTATGTCAACAAGAACAGTTCGATCTTGGGTGTGGGTGTGGGTTCGCTTAAAACTATAGAATATTTAATTATAATCTTTAGTTTCAATTAGAACAAGTTTTTTTTCTCATGGTTCTGCATATCTCTAATCCGGTCTCTATCACTTCAATTGAATAGGTGTTATGATCTATTATAACTTTCCTTACTATGAATTCTATAACTCAAGAAGAGAAAAAGCTTACGAGCTGATCAACCTATTGTTATCTAAAATACACGTAGCTTTTGAACACTACACAAATTTATAGCGTAAATAACTGCATTAAGAGATTACATAGTGAGAGGTTTGCTAAGTCATCAGTCTCTTCCCTTTGTGAGTTATAAGATTCATAATGAGAAGTGTTACTATAGGTCATAACTCCTCTTCAATTCAAGCAAACGAGACTTGACTAGTCTCATTAACTCATATTTCTAAGGAAGTATATACCCAAAAAATGTCTCTTGTCTAGCTCAAAGAATGTCTCAGATAATTTTGATCTAGAGCGTATTTGTTCCGTTGAAGTCAAAACTATTAGTACTACACAGAATTTATTTGGTAGTTTCCTTATAATTAAAACCTTGACGAGTCCTCTACTACCACAAAAAAGATTCTGCTCGATTGATTAAAGCAGAAGGAAAATATAAAATAATTTTTTGTCATCCAGTTGTTTATAGATTATACTATAGATATACATATATATATTCTAGGCGTATAATGCTCATCGTGGTTTACTAGCAAATACAAATGATGATATTAATATACAACAAGAATTATTTCCTATTAATACATTTAATGATCGAAAATTATGCAGTGATATTCGTATTCGTCTTGAACAACGCTTACGTGATGCTGGATTAATACAAACTGATTATGCTCGACAAGCATTAGCTGCATTACAAAAAGCACCAAAACGTATTGATACACAAGCAAATCAAATGTGGAATGGTTTTACATTTAAAACAAATAATATTGAACAACATGATATATCAAAACCAATAAAACGAGATTTTATCAGTCATTCAGTATTCTATGGAATAGAAAATTAAATATTTGCTTGTTTTTTTTTTATTGAAATATACGAAAAAGATAAACAAAAGAGAGCACAGATCATTTCTTTACATAAATATATAAATAAATAAATATTATACAATAAAAAGTATTAGTCAAAATATTTCATTTATTTAAAGCGATAGTACGAATATCGAACGCAATTTAATAAAACATTGTTTTATAAAACGATTTCATTACTTCCATTTTCAATAGGATATATTCCTGTTAAACCAGGTTTTATCATATATGGTAATAATGTATGTATGTGAATTAATGAACCACTATCTGTTGTTGATGAAGAATTATCATTTGTTATATCAAGTAATGGTTCAATTGATTTATAATATTCTTCATATGTTACACTATTTGCTTCCTGATCATCAGTTGTTAATATAGATGTCTGTTCATTCATATAAGATTTAAGTACATCAGGTCGACATGGACATTCAAAATGTACACAATGAAATACTTCATTAGCCGTATTATGAGTACCACATATACGTACAAAAACAACAATACGGGGAGAAAATGTTAAGATTTCCCATGATCTATAGAAACAGAAAGCATATATTCAATGAAATATGAGAGCATGAAAAAAAAAATTTAACAACAACATATTTTTCTATGATGTTAAGAAACTAGCTCAAATACAGACACTAATTTTACTAGTCAATAGAGTTTTTGTATATAATGCATTCTATTGAAAAATTTCATAGATGAAGATTTCTAAAAGAATCTAATACGATAGTTTTCAATTCCAAGAAGATATTGTCACAGTCATTTTAACGAGCATAAAATTTTCAATAAAATGAAAGGTCACCACATTTTCTATAACTTTGGCGTGAAAGCTTAAAAGCAGGACAAAACCGTAAAAGAACTTTTTTTTTCAGTCTATTTTTTGATTAATTTCGTTTTTTTATGGTTTACGTGACACTTTTAATTTTTAAGAGAAGGTCATAAAAAGTGCGATGACTCCTCATTTTTTCAGAATTTTGTGCTTGTGAAAACAGTTTCAACAAAATCTTCTGGAAACTGAAAATTATTGTGTCCAGTATTTTTAGAAATCTTGGTATCAAATGTATTTACTATTAAAAATACGTTGTTGTTGTTGTTAAATTCTTTTGCATCATCTTATATATAAAAAGAAAACTTACTTGCAAGCAATTGTTTGTTTATCAACAGCTTTCGACCATGTTATATTATCATATGAAGTTTCAATATAATAAGAATACGAACGATTATCACAATCCCATAATAATAGTCTAATATAAAATTTAAAAAAAGATTATTTTAATTCTAATAATCGTTCATCTTACAAAAGAAGATTTAGAAAAAAAATGAGAGGATTTTTCTCACGATAAAGACCAGTGGAAGATATGGGTATTAATATCAATTAATTAAAAGAAATATTTCTCTTATATTCGATGCTTTTTTCTTTCGATAAACATTACGTAGAACAAGATCTTCTATTCCTTAATCATTCAGATGAGATATTCTCTTCGGACATTAGCAAACAATTTTTCAACAAGATAGGTACTTACTAAATTCCTATTAATAGATTTAAGTAAAACGTCTTTGCGAAATCAAAACTAATTTTCTGGGTTCTGTCAAAGACGATTTGCAAATAAGTTAATCTAATAGAGAAAGCATTTCTGAACAAAATATGATGTCCCCAAGCTCGCCATGACCTTTATTTAGCTAATTGCATTCATACTACGAAAGGCCTAAAAGTGTCAAATAAAACAAATTCATATAAATTTTTCATACAAACAACAGAAAAGTCTTTTGGGGCTTTCTCACAATGATTGTCGTTTGCTGAACATAGGTCATGGAGAGCTCAGGAACATCTTATTTTTCTCAGAAATGTTTTCTCTATTAGATGAATTTGCTTTCAAAACGTTGTTGATAGAATCCAGAAAACTGGCTTTGGTTTTCCAAAGGCTTTTCGCTTACACTTATTAATGAGAATTCGACAACTACCTATCCTGATAGGAAATCGTTTAAGCTACTCAAGTCTTTTCTCCAATTCGTTCTAGCTGTTTTTGTTAAGGAAGAAAACAGTCAAAAAATACTTCATTTCAAAACTTTTTTTTTTGCCTTCATCTTATATTTAGCATCATCCAGCTCGATCAATTTTAACCTTAAGACTAATTAAATTGGCTCCATCTTCTATTTTCAATCTTAGTTAGTTTCGATGAAACAAAAATAAAAAATTCATTAAATTTTAGTTTTAACAAGAAAAATAAAAAACAAATGTCTGCATGTAATCAAATTTGTCATATTATATATATTTACTTTTGAACAATCTCTAGTCTTCAAATCAAAAAATATTCACCTCATTGAACTGACAACATGTGGTTGACATAATTGAATAACAATTCCACCTGAACCAAGTTGATGACATGTATATCCTAATTAAATAACAAAATTTCTAATAAAAAAAAAACATCATTTCTAATTTTCATTAATACCTGAATCCCAATCATAAGAAAGATAATCTCCATTAATCAATGCATTTCGTACACGACTAACACCTTCGGATACAACAGCACTAGCTTCTAATGTGGCTACATTATGTACTGGAGCTAAAAAAGAAAGTCAAAATAAAATAAGAACAATAATATAAATAAGTTTTGTTTTCTGTTTGTCTCATACCATATATATCTCCAATAAGTGCAAATGGTTTTTGAATAAAATAAACTTCCATTGAAACAAGATGAAATACTTTATTGACTGTATTATATGTTCCAGCAATACGAATTGATCTAAAGAAAATTTTATTATTATTTTCGAAAACATCAATTTTAATTATAATAATATTACGTTGCAACAATAGGTGCAAAATATAATTTTTGCCATGAACGACATAAATATACACGATAATCAATAATACGTGTCCATGTTATATCATCAGCTGATACTTCAACATAATATGAATACGCACTAGAATATTAAAATAAATTAATTTATTCATATTAATGAAAATTTTTTTCTTTTCTACCGAGTATCTTTATCCCAAAGTAATAATTTAATATGATTAATTATTGATGGTCCATCTAATTTAACACAAATGTTATGCAAATCATCGATTGGATGTCTAGTAAAACCACGATCCTAAATTAATAAATTTTAAATTGCTTATTAAAAATTAAAAATGATACAAACAAGATCATAATTAGCTGTATCACCATCGAGTAGAGCATGTTTCATTTCTCCTAAAGGAAAATTTATTTCAGAGTTTATTGGCATTTAAACATTGCTATTCTTTTAATAGTAATTGCAAAGAAACTTTCGAGAGGAAAACATAGAGAAAATGAAAATAATAGAATCACCTCTACTGAGAGAAAAAGTGCATCAAATCGAATTCTTTTGGCCGATATGTTGACTAATTCACAAGTAGAATTTGACAAACTCTAAGGACAAGCACCAACTTGGGGTAGGTCGATCTTAATATAATGGGTTTAAGACGAAAGCATTGACTTTTTTTCGTGGGAGCCTAAAAAGAAAGAACGGTTTTTGATGTTTTTCTGCTTCTGTGCGATTTCAATGCGTTATTGTTCACTTGTTAACAAATAAAGTTTCACCTGCCTATATTGTGTTACAGATAAGATACTGCAAACCAATATAATCTGAAGCATGGGTCAGCTTCCATTGTTTCGGGCAACTTCAGCGCGAATCTTCTCTCTCTCTCTCTCTCTGTAGCTGAAATTGTTAAATATTCAGAAAAAAATTGATTAAAGCAGAGTTCTCGCTAGAGGAAATTTCAAGATGAATGGTTGAAACTAGGTGGAATTATGAGTCTCTTTTCGACAAATTCTATTAACTCTTAGAGGCAAAACTAAATTTTCAAATAAGGGATCAAACGTCATAAAAATTTGTTTTCTGTATTGAACTATCCTTTACTGAAGAAAAACTCTATATTGATCTTCTAGTTTCTTCACATGAAGATTGATTAAGTCTTGATTGATCCTTACAATCTAGGTTCAACTTATTCAATTTATGATCAAAATATGAAACCAAAGGATTAAAATTTAGGTACTTTTTCAGTAGTAGAGAAGTCTATTTGCGACTACTGTATATCTCGGACACAATCATTAGAACGAGAATCTTTGATTAAATCAATTCACATGAGTATTATCGTATGAAGAATAATTGTATTAAAAATCATGAAACGTTTATATTTATTCTAAATGTTCGAACTTAATAATGTTCTTCTTTTGAACTTCTATTTTTATATTAACATTCAAAGGCTTTTACCTTCGATAACTTGAGCATGACATGCTTTTGTTGCAATATTTTCATCTAATCCTATTCAATAGTAATATTAAAAAACAAAAAAGAATATTCCAGAATCATCTTCAATATTCTTACTTAATCTTCCTCGATAACATTTTCCTCGTATCAATAAATCTTTATTATTTCCTGATTGATTTATATTATCATCATTGCTATTTATTGATGTTCGTGTTTCATCATTAATTGAATCAATAGCATCCATTAAACGATTAAGATCAAATAAATTTGAATAACGTACTATTTTTAATAATTCGTTCATTGACATTAATGTTAAACGTACTTTAGATACAATATCATCAAGTGGTTTCCAATTTTCATTTTGTTCTTGATAATGATATTCATGCCATTTTTTAACAGCATAAAATATTTCAATTTCAGGACAATAAAATGAATCACGTGCAATTATTGATGAAAATGCTTCCTAAAATATGACAATGCATTCATATCTCTTATCAGTTTTATAAAAATATATATATGTCATAGAAAAACAAAAAACAATAAAAACATCAGTTATTTCATCAATATGATAATACAAAGTGTATTTATTCAATTTTTTCTTGTGGCTTCAGTATTTCTAGCAAATGCTCAATATCCAGTACCTATTCCACCAGGTGGCCGAATGGCAGTACATGGTTGGCTTATACTTCCTTGGGATACGAATGTAACTGATGGTCCAATTCAAGCATGGTTTTCTCATCATGTTCCAGAATTTGGGATAGATTCTCCACATAATTTTCAAATAATTCTTAATGGTCTATTAACTCCATTATCTTGTTTTAATACAGAACCTATTCCAAAACCTATACCAATTCCTTATCCTCCACATGATAAACTGCTTCAATATGAATATACAATAACACCTCCACCTGCATTTTCATTAAATGATCTTTTATTAGAAAAATTAACTGAATTCAAAGGTGTTATTTATAATGGTTCATTTGATACAACTTATCAACGTATTCCACTTGCTTTAGGTACATTAACTATTCGACAATTAACTACAGCTGCTTATTTAAATGATTCACAATTAATTCCATCATATCCTGATTTACGTTATCTATCATATCCACGTGATATGTCATCATCAGGTGCTACAAAACCATTTCAACATATGTATTTTGTGCATGAAATTCATTTAGTACCTGATTTTAATCATATTATTCATGTTAGTATTGATACAACACAATGTCATTGTGATAGAAAATATCCATTATTATGTAATAATAAAAGAATATTACAACAAATTCGTACACCTGGTGTTGAATGGTCATTTCCAACATTAACAAATGATGTAGAACATCGTTTACTACCTCCTATGATTATTAAAGGTCGAATAATAAATGGACCTGTTCTTTGTCCCATAACCGTCCTCGAATCAATACATTGTATGATTGGACCAAATTTTGATGAAAAATGTTAAGCAAACCAAGAACAAAAAAGAAAATCTATTGGAAATAAACTTACAGATGATAATGTTAAAAATTCATTTGTTTTAATTATTTCATTTGCATGATTATCAATAAATCGAGCTGAATGTTGTTTAAGATTTTTTAAATTATAAAGACAAGCTGTATCATAAATCGTACAAACATTTTTTAATGATAATATTGATTTTAAATAAATTGATAAACTAGTTTCTAATTGTTGAAAACCATATTGATGTACAAGACCAAGTAAATCAAGTAAAATATCTTCCTATAAAAAAAAAAAATAAAATGATTATAAAAAGAAAAATGAAATTTCTTTCGTGTTTTTTTCTTTTACTTTTTCTTTAAGTAAATTAATTCGTCCTGTATAAATATATTGTAAAAGAATTTTAAATGCTGCCGATTTACATTCTTTTATTTCAATTGCATGATTATCACATTGAGATTCACGTAAACCTCCATAGAGTAATGCACGAAAATATTCTGAACGTGCAGCTAATATAATACGATGAGCATAAAAATGTTCAGATTCAACAATTAATTCAATATCACTGTACTCAGATTGATTAAAGAGATTACCTAAAACACAAATATTAATTATTCTAAAGAAAATATCATTTAAAATTTTTAAACATACGAAAGTTTTTTAATTTATCAAAGACCAACTGAAAGAATACTCCTACCTTGCAGTATGGGATGCTGTCGAGTGGTAAATTTAATAATCTTATGTCTTCTCTATAAATTAATGCTAGTTTATAGGCCAACCTAATACACAGTTATCGCGCTCAATTGCTTGATTTACTCATACACCCTAGCTACAAGAGTAAGTATGTACGACAACGTAGTCAGTATACTATCAGATGGATGATCTGACACAAATAGTCGTTAGCGACTTGTTGCGTATGATTCCATGACTGCTGACGCTGATATTTGAACACAGTACCTTGTGAATATGTGTTGAAAAGCATGGCCACTCAAATATGACGACTAAAGGACAAGTGATGATGTGTGAAATCAAAATCGTTATGTGTCTTATATGTAATGAAGGAAGGTTTTTATGCTATATAATAAATTTTACGATTTAGATAACAAACATTTTTCTTTAATCTTGCTATTGTGAATAAATTGAGTTTTAAATAGTTTAGTTAGATTCTGCAAAATTTCGCATACGTTCGAAAATTTTATTATTGGTTACGACAGAATAAATGAGTCTCTCAGTATTTTTTCAATATGTAAGGAATTTTTTATCGTTTTCGAACTGAACGTTTATCGAATAGATGCAGTATGATATTGCCTATAAATCCGCAGTATCATGTTGAAAAAGATATAAGCAAATATTTTGTGCAACATTAACAACTTTCAATTAAGAGTTCGTAACATTACTTTCTGTTTCATTTGACTAATAAACAATTGCTAAAATGTAGCGAAGTGCTATATTTCAAGCACAATGAAACATGTTCGAACTAATGTCATGCACGATTTAACCTTATTAAGAGCAAAAATATCATTTCCACATAATTCATCAAAAACTATCCTACATCGAATCGTCAACATATAAACTAAGAAGTTCACACCAAGGGAGTAATTTTAGTCTTGAATGAATCATATTTTCGCGTACACAAGGAACGTGTTTGACTCAGAAAAGGAATATGGATTTTACACGAAAGACGTTTTTTGAAAAAATTATTAAGTATAACTATAAAATAGAACTTTTCAATTTCTATAAAACATGTAATAGAAGCTTTTCATACTTCAGTACGAGAACACAAAAAAACTCAATTTTCTGCTTCAGTCACCTTGACTGTTGAATCAAATTTTTATTTCTCTCTTTTCAACCAACAATGTCCTACTGTTGTCTATTCAATTTCATAGTCCGCCTTTTGAGAAAAAAAAAGGTTCATTCGGAAACGGTAAGAAATAGCTGACATATTAAGAAAGTACTGTATGACTCATTTATTTTGTCGCATCCGATATAACTTATAAATGTAAAGAGTTTGATGACATAGATAATCGGCAATTCGATAAAATTCAGAAACGAGATAAATAATTCATACAACCCAAGGTTGAAATTCAATCAGTTTTAAATTGCGAAACCTTATAGATATCTTTCATTAAAAAAAAAAGTGATGATCAAACTTATAGAATATGTCAATGACTGTATTCATTCGTCAAGGCAAGAGGCAAATGTATGCCTTAATCGTTTGAGATCATTTTAAAAACTCATTAATTATCGTTTCGACATTTTATGAGAAAAAAAAAAAAGAAGATAATCCTTATTAATAAATAAAAATCACAAGAATGTTTTTTATTATTCTTTTTCTCTCATGACAAAAAATGATTCTCTATTGACATTATTTTAGTTTAAACTCATAAAGAATAGAATTATATATTCGATATTTACATACCAAAATCTCCCGAAAGAGTCGATGTATGATTTATGTCTCCTAAACTATCAGACGTCTCTACTGAATTCGATCCATGATTGCTATTATGATTATTAACTAATTGATTTTGACTATTAATTGCTGTATTTGATAAAGCATGTTGTTGCCAAGTTGACATGATTATCTATAATAAATATTCAAAGATATTAAAGTAGAATTATATTATAATTACAAAACAAGAATTCAAGAACTTTAATCTTTTTTTTCTTCTTATTTAATATTAATAAATAAACTAACCTCTTGTCGTCTCAAGGTTGTTCTTCTTCTAAACATTATTCAATCGAACAGGTAACAAAGAAAATGACAAAATGAAGAAAAAGAAAAGAATAAACAAACGCACATATGAACCTTTTCGATGGATTATGTAAATTAAAAAACAAGCTCCATATGATTTTGATGTCAAAAAAAAAATATCTATTCTTTTATTTTATTTTGAAGTAATTTGATTAGATAGAAAAAGGACATATAAATAAAAATGAATACTTTGAATAAAAGAATATTCATGTTTTTCTAAAGATCATTCAATAACTCAATTTCTCGCTATTGATCATTGATTAGTTAGGTGATAGCTTGTTCCATTTATTTGAAGTTAAGAACAGAACTAACTAACCAAACAAATAAGAATTCCTTAGATGTCACTAAAGTGCAAGTTGAAAAAAGGATCAAACAGTTTTTTGTTAACGAGCGAGTATTAGTATTTAAAGAATTATAGACGCGTAATAGTGTAATTTATTTTTTGATTGATTTGAAAGAAAACGATTGTTATCATGTAATGATTCTTTAGAAAAGTCTCCAAAGACAATAATAATTTTTCTAATAGCACAAATCGTCGAAGAAAAAATTCTCCTGTGTTAACGATGACATCGTTTTCCCTAATGTCACATATAAGAAATCAATGTAAAACAAGGCCTCAACTGATGATTGAATATGATCAATGAATAATAAAAGAAAAACTATAACGCATTTATAAATAAATAGTACGATTTTATGTGATCGAATCTTCATAGATTTTTACAACTTATGAATTTTCTTTTAATTATATATAAAATATTAGAATATGAATGGTTCTATCTCGAGAAATATTAATATTTTCTTTAAATTTCTGCAGTCTTTAAAGCAACATTATGAAAAACCAACAAAAATTTTTGTGTGACAAGAAAACTGCTCGTAGGTGTAGTTAACATCAGAAACGGAAGAAGAACATTAAAATAAATTGCATGAGAGAGATAGTAAATATTCGTGTCATTTAGCGAAGACTTCCAGGCTTAATAAAACTCTAACCGCAATTATAGGTATAATGTCATTATTTTTTCCTTAGAAGATTTCAGCAGAAAAGTACATATTTTTTTTAGATAATATTCAACAACAATGAGAAATTGTATATAATATTAGTAGTAGTTTCTTTTATTTAATTAAATTTGAGATGAAAAAATATTCTCTAAAAACTAAAAATATCAGAATAGTTTTCAAACGAATTCTTCACATAAAAAAATACGTTTTTAAGTACTTTTTTTGTTTTCTTCTTTATAGTAAATGTTATTTTAGTTCGTCGGAATAAAGACAGATTACAAATAATCATGAGTAAAAAATTTCTTTAAAATAGTTTCTTCTTATTTTTCAAAAGTATTTATACAAATATTGAAAATCTCAATTCTTTGATGAATATTTGATTTTTAATATTTCATATAATATGTTATGATGTCAATTAGATTACGCTGTTTTGAAGCATTATAAAAGCATGACTTGATAGATACTTGAGGTAAATCAACTTATAAATATTCTTCATTGAACTGGAAAAATTATTACAGAAACAAAATATATTAATTAATATAAAAACAACTAAATCAGATTAAGATGTTTTTTTAATATTTAGCTATAATAATTTCTACTTTATTTTATTTTTGCAAAGAATTCATATTCTTTGAAGACTTTATAATCTGATTAAATGTGCAATAGTCAGATTAAAAAAAACAAAAACAACAAGATTCATTTAAAATAAATCCATGGTTCATTATTATAAGAAATCTTCATGGTCTATTTCTCGAACGAAATGTATCGAGTTAGATGGCATATTTTATGCAGTAATGTTGAAGAGAAAAAGACTTGCTAATTGTGCACTTATTTTTATCCTTGAGATATTCTGACTAACAAGATGCGCATACTTGACAATTTTATATTCTTGTTCTTTTTGCTTCTTAATAAACACTATTCCTTTCAGATCTAGAATTCTAAAAAATGTACACATAATCGACCTCTGATTTGATTAAAGAAATGAAATATTAAACAAAATAATCAACTATTATGTGCTCGAAGGCAAATACAGCTCGGCGTACAATATAAGCGAACTTTATGATCGCCTGCTGCCTTATCCGGACTCGATTGACTTCCGACTAAAATATTCACTCATATTGACATATGTCGCGGCGAATTGCCGATTGGTAGTACACATAGTTCTTTGTGTTCTCTAACTTATATAAGAATATGTCATGGTTTAAACGATAGACATTTATGTTTTAAACAAGCCAATCGTCCATTATAATCTTGAATTACACCATGTATCGTATTTTTTTTTCTCAATGAATATGTTATAAAAAAAAAGGACTACTTAAAAAAAGAAAAACAGAGTCAACATTTTATTATTCGACATATATAGTTTCGAAATAGTAATGAGTTATTGTAGTTAGTCTTATTCTCTCACTTGCTCATTCATACATGCATGTAGACCCCTCTCTAGAGGAATTTGATCTAAAAAAATGTGAAGAAAGCGGAAAGAAAAGAGCGACATAAACTAGAGAAACACCAGAAGAAAATACGAGAAATAGAAACGGAGAAGAAAAAGAAAAGAAAAGAAATACGAGCATATGAAAATGATAATTAAAATGACAAAAGAAATACGACAGAATCATCTTGCTAACGTAACTGTAACATGAAGAATAAACGTAAACTACTCAAATAAGTGTTCAACGAAAGTTTGTCTTGCCTCTTTTACTTTCTTCTAATAGAGTGTTTCTATTATTTCTTATTATTCTTAACCTTCTTTTCTGATTATGATTATTTTTTTTTCTTCAATTAGAATATATAGAGAAACAATGAACAAAGGCTCACTACAAAAAAAAGAAAATGATATATTATCCTACTCACCATATATATATTTATAAACAGAAGACAAATGTAATTTGACTATTTTTTATCAATATATTCTAGTCGGTTATTAGTATTTTATGCACTATAGGGGGGCGATGAGCTGACAACCCTCCGGCAATCGAGGTTGGTTTTTGTGGAGTTTGTGGATTTGCGCTACATATTATGTTTTTTTCCCTTCCTTGAGAATTAGATGTGTTCATCCCTCAGCAAGAGAAAACACTATATGTTATTATCAATTAATAATTTGACGTTTAAGTGCATGTAATATAATTATTTTGGTTTTTTTTTTGTCTTTTTAAACTTACATGCCAACGACTTATTTATATTTTTCAAAGGGAAAACTTTTTCTCGTTTAGAGACTTTTTCTTTTTTATATAGAAGTAAGGATTCACATGAGATTGCTTTTGAGTGTATACTGTAACTTCTTCGTTGCACGATTCTTTCTTTTTATTTATTATCACAACTGAAGAGGAAGAAAGAGAAAATCAAATAATCTTAATCTACTCAATCAAATCTGATATGGATTACATCATATCGATCTTCCTTCATTATAGAGCAAGGGCACAAAAAGCACTTGAGATTTCTTTTTTTTTTGTTTTTCTTCTATTTCTTCTATTCTTTTCTTGTTCTCTGTGTCTTTCTATTGTTTCCGATTTTAGAGCACAAGTAAGTGGTAAATCAGTTTCATTATCATCATTTCTGTTAACGCTATTCTTTTGTATAGGTCTACTAGTCGTGCGTTCGCGTATATCTAAATACATTTTATTTTGCATTTTTGTTTTTTGATTTTGACTAAGTATATAATGAAGGATTCCCAAACGAATTCTTTTCTTCTTGATTATATACATAGTTTAATATGAATAAAATTTGACTTAATTTTGTTCTTTTAGATAGAAACTTTTTTTTTTATAAGATATGAGTGATTTATTTAATATACGTTCATTTGTTGGAAATCAAGTTGAAAAATTATCATCACCAAAAAATATTCTCGTTGATAAATTTCGACAAACTGTTGATCAAATTAAATTACCATTTTCAACAACGGCAACAACGGCAACAACAGCAACAATAACAAATAACAATGAACGAGGTGATGATTTAACAATAAATGATGCACCACTGAATTTACGTCCATCTGAATCTTCATCGAATTCATCTGTATCATCAAATGAACAAACAAGTCAGTCTTTACCTATTTCGTGTAAATCAATAGTACATTCAAATCAATCAGCACCACCTCATTCACAAAGAATTTCAAGCCTTTTATCAACATCATCACCATTGTCGTCACCGAAATTATTATCAAATTTTAAAACCCTAACTGATCGTTTGTCACGTCGTCCATCAATACTTCGACGTCATGTTTCAGAATCAAATCAAATTGATGAAACAATAATAACAACTAATGATGATAAATCATTATCACAACCTATTTATCAAAATAATCCATCTACAGATATAAATCTTTCATCAAATACCAATCATGATTTTAATACAATAACTGATGTAACAACAAAATTATTAGGTCGATCACGTTCTCTTATTCGACAATCAACTGATACAACATGTACATTTCCAATACGAAATACAATGCGTCGTATGGAATCTATTGAAACAGTTGAAATACCTGGTTTAAATGGTGTTAAAGCTATACGTTATTTAAATGGTAATCTTGGCAAATTACAACCTGATCTATACATGAAACAAACATCACAAAGTGATCCAACATATGGTTGTGGTAAATTAACATTTACACTTTTTTATAATCAACAATTAACATCATTAGTTGTAACTATATTATCTATCGATAATTTACCATATAGAGATTCAAATACAAAAATTTTACCAGATCCATATATTAAAGTTATTTTATTACCCGATCGAAGACGAAAATTTCAAACAAAAGTTTCTAAACGTACACAATCACCACATTTCAATGAAACATTTCAATTTCAAATAACGTATGAAGAATTACGTCGACGAATATTGTTATTATCTGTTTATGATTTTGGTCGATCAACTAAAAGAAAATTAATTGGAACAGTTAAAGTAGATGATGTTTTAGCTATGTCTGATATAACATCAAATGATGTTACATGTATAAGAAGCATTGTACCTGGTACTGAGGTAAGATTTTGACATAGTCAAAACATTTTCGATATCCGTTTTATTTTTTTTTCTCCCTGACTGAATGTAGAGAAAAAAAAATGGTGCCGGAAATTAACCCGCGAGTATAACAAAAAAAAACAACAGTAACTCATAGTAGTCGAACAGGTTTGGTCGATTTTTATCGATGTGCATATCCGGCAGTAAATGTTCATTAGAAAAATACAGAAAAGAAAGGAAGTGTCTAAATGAGTTTTTTTTTCCAATTGAAAATTTATCAAGTAAGATTACATAAAATTGAAGGTCTCTAATCATGACCTGTATATTTTTTTTTTTATGCCAATGATCATGTTAGCCTTTATATGTGTTCTTTAAATGAAAAGACAAAGGATATGTCAACATTCCGTTATTCAAACTATTATGCTTGACATAATTGATTAGATTCGAATATAGAGCATAGAAATAGAAACACAAAAGAAGTTTCAGAAAAAAATTTATTCGCTTGTCATAACTACATTATATTTTTTAACGGTATGAAAAATAATAATAATAATAATAACACTAATGTCGATAACAACATTGACGAGCAATCGGCAAGTTCGTTCATTCATTATAAAACACAAAAACGTTGGAGGCGATGCCAATTCTATTGAGAATTGTTTGATAGAGAGAGCAACATAACATGCAATACTAATCAACCAATGTGATGGTAGATGCAAAAACAAAAAAAGTTCACGCTAGCACAATACAAGGCTTGCATACTTATTATGTAGCAAAAAAGAAAAAAACATTTGCACTCCCATTCTTTTAAATTAATGGAGTTTATTACATTAAGAAAAATTAATAATGAAAATAGATTGGACTATAGACTTATTTAAAATAATTGTAAAAAAAAGCTACTTTCAATCAAATATCATAGTAATGTGAAAAAAAACAATGAATAAATATACTCATTAAAAATAATATATAAAAACACGTGAAACATAGATATCAATTTTCGAAAGATATTTGCGGTGCATTTTTATTTCAATAGAGTAAATGATTATTCTTTGTTAGTTGTTAAGAGGCAGATTAAGTATCATGAATCTGATGAATAGGCTTCGAGACGAAGTGTATGTTTCAAAAAAGAAAGAATTATTCTCTTTAGAAATGTTATTTATAGCCATTTTTAAAGTAGACTTTTTGATCCTATGATTTATTTACTTGTCGGTATAAAGATATAATATTGCCCAACAACATGAAAATAATTCTTGTTGACTTAAATAGAAGAAAAATTTTATTCAAATATATCATTACGAGGAAATACACTTTACAAAATACAAAAATCTATTTTTATACCACTTCATCTTGCTAAAAATTAGTTTCTAATCTAAAAAGGCATAATTAATGATTTCTTGTAAAGATATAATTTTAAACTTCTACTCGAAAAAAAAACAACAACAGCTGACCTATTTTATTTCATAGATATTCTTCTTTTCTTATATATTTGATATTTATGCATTATAAATATTTTTTACTCTCTAAACTTTTATATCTTATAAAAACCAAGTTCTTTTTGTTCTATTTTCAATTTAGAGTGATCCTGATCTTGGTGAATTAACTTTATCATTATGTTATTTACCGAATGCTAAACGTGTTACAGTAACTATTGTTAAAGCAAGTGCATTAAAACCCATGGATATAACTGGTAAATCAGATCCATATGTTAAAGTTATTTTATTAATTCATGGAAAAAAAATTCGAAAGAAAAAAACATCTGTTCAACCGAATACACTTAATCCCACATATAATGAAAGTCTTGAATTTGATGTATCAATTGAATCACTTGAAGATGCTGATCTTATATTTAAAGTAATTGATTATGATCGTGTTGGTGCAAATGAATTAATTGGTTGTGTTGGTATTGGTGCTCATTTTGATGGTATTAATTATGATCATTGGTTTCAAATGTTAGAACATCCACGTGTACCAATAACCGAAAGTTATAATTTACGTGAAACCATACCAATAATAACATGTTCAAGTCCACGAACTACTCATAAAATTATAACTTCGAATAATGTTTAAGAAGCAAAAAAAAAGAATAATAATCATAATAATAAAAGACACGTTTTCCGGTGATTTTTTTCTTTTTGTACAAAAATTTTATTTTGTTTCTTTTTTTGTGTTTGATGACAACAAAAAAAGTAATAAAGAAAGAAAAATTTATTTTATGAAAATTCTTCATCATAATCAATAGAATTTGATAGTTGCTGTTGAGTAGTATTTGTTGTTGTTGAAGTTTGATTAATAGTATTTTGTTTAGTACGTTTTTTTCGTTCAATTAATGATGATGGTACTTCACTTTCATCATCAGATATTGATCGTTTTCGTGATTCATCGTTCTAGATATATAGAGAGAAAAAATAACAATAATAAAAACTAAAAAAACAAAAAACTTCTGTCGTAAAATTTACTGGTAATCGAGATAAATGGTGAATAAGCAAAGGCACAGGATCATTGATAATTTCTAAATAAATTAAAAAAGAGTAAAACAACAACATTATTTTACATTAATTCACTTTTAGTTATCTAAATAAAATCCCTAGATTCAATTAGATTTATTTACCAGAGAAGAAAATTTTTTTTCTAGAGAACTATCAGTAAATATTTATTATAAAGAAACAAGAAGAACGGCAAGAATAGGAAAAGAAGAAATACAATAATGTCTAGACAAGAGTTTGCCATAAGAATCTATCCACTTCATTTAACTCATCGTTTCCGATCGTAAAAGATAAATAAATTAATATCGAGAAAAGTATTTTTGTTGTTTGATTAGCTAAAAGAAGAATCAATACTATCATTTTTCGTTGAATTTTTTCTTAATAAGTAGCAAAAGCAATAAGATATATTGCACCTAAACGAAGTCAAAATCTATAATTAGCTCATTAAAAAATACCGTCATAATTGTTCTCTAAGTTCTTTAAAGAATATTTACCACTCAAAAGATCGACCATTAAAGATATTTACAAGTTAATTTCATATGATTTTATTCTTCTTCCGACTTATGACAGAAAAGACTAGAAAAATTTCTATAATTAGTTGAATGTACTTATCTTTAATCGATTGGGTACTTTCGAACATTATTTATTCAATTTTTTTACCGATCATGGAAAAAAAATTCAGACTCATCTAAATTAAGTCGCTCACTGTAGATATTATTTATTTGATTATAAGAAAATTTAAAAAATATAATAAGCTCATAAAGTTGTGTTCTCAGATAATCAAATTCATTAAAAATGTCAGAAAACTAGATTAATTGAGTTTCATTTGAAATTTATCCGCATATAAATGTAACTAGATTAATGAGGAAAAACTCTCATCGAATACTCTTTAATCATACATAATAAATTATTATGTGTCAATGCAAGGCAAAGAAATATTTTATTTCTATAAATACCTTTGGCATTTGAATCAAGCTTGGCGGTATATGTTGGTCGTATAGACTAGAAAATATTTTTTCTATCATATTAAATAAAAAATAATTGAATAATATTACTGTTTGACGACTAGCACCCAGAGTACGAAATCTTGTAAAACTTTCTGGATTTCGACAAGGTAAATCTTTTAAAAAAGACAACTAAAAAAATCTCAATACTAAATTAATAAGAAATTCATTTTTCTGATAAAAACTATTACCATTATAAAATCTAGTATATTCGTTCTTAATAATGAAAATAAATTGCAGAATTTCCAATAGAAATCTGAAACAAAGTATCATAGCCAAGAACTAATCAATAAAAAAACCAAAGACAAAGTTATTACTATTCGCATCTTGTTTTGAAAAATATATTCCTATACAAAAAACACTGGTAAAATAACATACAGAATAATGACAGAAAATGTACATATATTCATCTGACTAACGAGAAAAGGTCTCCAAATGATAAATCGCTTTTTCGACTGGGATCATCTCAGAAAACGAAACAAGGCGAGGTTAATTAGCATGTCACTACTCAATACCATGGAGTTCAGTTGCTATCGAAAAAAATTTTCGATAGCAGATCAAGCTGCCAGACAAAAGTCTAATTTAGGCTCAACAGCTTTTCATAATATTTTATTTCTTAGTTCAATAGAGAATAGCAAAGTAAAATATTGATTGATTTCGAGTTGTATCATTTTTGTGTTTGTGTCTATTTTTTGTGTACTCAAAAAGTGAGTACACTCTAGAATCGGTCAGTGTGTCCATCCGTCCGGCCGTTAACACGATAACTTTTGAAAGGAGAGTCCAATCGCGATGAAATTTTCTACACAGTTCAGTCTTAACAATGTCTCGGTCGAGTTCGAAGATGAGCAGGATCCGTCAAGAAATGGCTGAGTTATCGAAAAAATTGTCATTATTGAGAAGACCATCCCTGAGGGGGGGTACAGGGATTTTTTCAAAAAAAAAATTTTTTCTCAGAATTATTCACAACATATATAAATCGACTCAGTTTTTAACGCTGATTCCGAATCTGATATTAGTTTTGAACCAAATCGTAGCTTTCTAACAAAACATCCCATGAAAAATGTCTCAAAATGCAGAAAAACTGCATGCAAAAAGCAAATAGGCTAAATATGGCTCAGTTGATAGAAAACAGTGAATATATCTCTTCACTTTTCGCAGTACACATAACACTCGGATTTAAATCCGAGGTTTTCGCATTTTTATTTGTAATATGAAGTCAAACAAATCATACGATCAAAGGGAACAACATCTTATAAAACCTTGACGAGGCAGCGACAAAAAAAATTAAGGTTGGGACGGGACAGGGCGGGGAAAACTTTTTTGGGGGCGGGACGAGACAGGGTGGAACGGGAAACAATATATTTTCCCGGTTTTCGCCTCTGGACTCTATTTAATCGATAGAGCTAGACAAGTAAATAAGTACCTTAGAATGCTTCAAATTGTTGAACCTTTGCTCCTGAGCTATCGGAGTTTCAGCAGATTTTTCCTGCAGTATCCCAGCTTTTATACAAAATTGTACTTTTGAATTTTGACCTGACACTGCCTTCATATAAGTCCCAATTAGACTAACTTGTAGAAAAAAATGAAGAATTTTTTCACAGCATCTCTTCGAAGAATGAATTTACCCATGTTTTTTACAATAGCCATGGCAAAGTGGCTATATTATAGAAAAGTTTATATCTTGGACAGACTTTATCAGAAAATTCTGAAACTTTTTCTACAAGCTAGTCTAATCGGAGCCATTATATAGGGATGGTTTCAGGTCACAATTCCAAAGTATTGTTTTGCTTGAAAACTCAAGTTCTCTAGGAGAAATTCACTAAAAATTCGATATATTAGCAACAAAAGTTCAGCAGCTCGAACTACTCTAAATTATCCACCTACTAACTAGGCTCTATTAATTGAATATAGTTCTAACCCAAAAGCGGTTTATCACTTGGAAACTTTCCTTCGTAAGTCTAGGAACTATTTCTCTGAATTAATTTTTAGTATCATCTGCATATTAGAAATACAAAAAAAGGAATAAAATGCAAATAATTATCATTGCTCTTATTCATGTATGTTAATGCATTCATTGCAAAACCATAATGTTGATCCGATTGACGTTTCTAATTTAAATATATCCGTACAGTACTTATGAAGAAAGTATGTGGAAAAAATAAGATTAGAGATCCGACAACAAGAATAAGAAAAATTTCAAGAATAAATGTAATAAGAATAGAAGACAAAGATAATTCGTGGTTTCATCTGGAATTAGAATCTATAAACAAGAAGGAATATCAACAATTTTTCAATAATGTTGTAACAAATAAGCAACATGCTTTTTCTATTTGTTAGAGGTTCATCACTGTGCTTGGTTTTCTTCCAGTAATATAATTACATAACAGAGAACTTGTTCAAAATCATAAATACCTCGGGTAGTTTGCTTTTGCTTGAGGTATTTAATACTGGAAATACTGATACAAAACTAATTTATTGATAAATTGATAAACTTAAAATTTATTGAAGTCTATTCATTACCAATCAAATATTAGGAATAACCAGATGTCAGTAGAAAACGATTGATGATGACTGTTTAGGTTACCAAGTGCAAACGAAGAGAGTTGTGTCATTCTATCGTGTACTGCTTGAAATTGATGCACTCGAACGTCGCGCTAATGTACGTGTTCAATTATCAAAAAATATACAAGAATGTAATGATCCTTTTGGAGCTTTTATTATGGTAGCGGGAGCAGGCGGATGTAACTTTTAAGGATTTTAATAGCTGAAAAAAAACGGATTTATGTTAACTTTTGCAGATTCTACAGATCCTGGTATAAGTTTATAGCCATTTTGTTTTTATTTTATTTTTGTTGAAATATTAGATTCTATTCATTGCTATAGGTTATTTCTCCTAATCTAGCTAGAGAAATAGTAGAATATCCGAAACTGATTTCTGTACAAATGGATTATCGATATCCAGGTGATCTTAATCTATGTGTAAGTTATTGATATTAGCAAGATATCAACTCAGCATATTAAAGTATATCATTCATTTTTAGATTCAAGATTTGGTAGAAAACATTGATCTTCTAGAATCAAAATATAATATAGAACGAGCTGTACTTGTTGGTTGGTCATTCGGTGATGCTGTTGTAATCTCGGCTGGTGCTCAATGTAATCTTGTTAAAGCTATTGGTAAAAACTAAATACTCAAATTAGTTTTTCTTTTCAAGTCTTCATTTCTTTTATGATTAGCTACTATTGCATCACAAACCGCTGATACAATTAGTGTTAGTCAGTTGGCTCAAAAAGGTAAAGCATGTTTATTTATTCATGGTAAAGCTGATCAATGTTTACCATCACGCTGTTCTGAACAACTTTATCGTCTTGTTGGTGAACCAAAAGAACTAGTTAGTTTTATATGATGGTGATAATCATGGTGTAACAATGCATCAAAATCAAGAAAAAGAAAAAAAATCAAACAATTCGCCTTAGAACATTTATGCAAACTAACAGAATAATATTTAGTTTTATTATTGTTTTAAAATATATGAATTTGTTTTATTAATAATATCTCTTCAGTGACTTTATTTGCGCAATGTGTGTATGTTTATATATATATATTATTTGTTATTTTATTTCTCAAGCAAGAAATACATGTAAATGATTATCGTTATAATTTTGTTCTTTAAATAAACTAAACGAAAAAAATTCAAATTCAAAAGAAAATTTTTTTTTTATTGTTATATACATACTCAACAGCTAATGCTGTAAATGGTGCTGGTCCACAAATGCAAACAAGTGTTTGAGTGTCATGATCTTTCGAAGGTGATGATGGAAGTAATCGATGAAGAAGTTCACCTCGAATATAGCCAGTCTCACCTGTCCATTCCGTATCAGGTTCAGAAAGAATATAATGTACGATGAGCCTGTGCATAAAATTATCGAAATTATGTAATATATTTTTTTCGATTAAGAAAATAAAATTCTTTTTTAATTTCATACGTGGATATTCTTATGCTTGAGGTTTAATACAAGTTTATGAGAATTTATAAAAAAAAACAACTGTTGTAAGATATAAAATCCATGCGATATGAATGTACCTTACCCAAGATCCATTTTTTAAGAGGGCAGCTGAAGAATAGAACAACAAGAAAATAGCTGATTTCACAGTATTCAAGTGAAATGTATTCAATAAAAATGTTGTGGCATGTAGTAAATCGACTCAAAATTACTGTAGAATCAATCATCAGGGATCGCAGCGGTATATGTCCCAAAATGAGAAAAATAGGCAGGAAAATTTTTAAGTAAAATCATGAATTGTAATATTTAATCTTATAGTGACTTTTAAGAATCAAATCTGTGTAAAAGTGAATGAAATAATCATGGTTAGTCACATTTAAAACGTACGTTGCTTCGATGAACGTCGAAATAGGTTAAACCCTTGAGTACCAGAGTACTTTATAAAGTACACCGCTGCTTTTTTAAGTTTTTTGAATTTTTCAATGACTCTCGAATGCAAAAAAGACATCAAGATGTGGTTTTCAGTATGACAGTCAAGAGCTTCGGTGCATACATCTATGTAAGAATTATAACCCTACTGAGATCACTCAGGTAGTAAGTCTGATGGATCTTTGGAACACTAACTCTATTCTAAAAACAAGGAAGGCGGATAATGCCCTTTTACAATCCCTCAAATATTTCGATTTCGTGTATTGGAATCAAGTTGGGAGTAACTCGTTGCGATATTCTAAAGGTTGATTTTGTGATAGCTCTCAATCAAATTTTGACTCACGTATGTGCATCCCACGAGAATGATCAAAACACTTCTTTGCCATTGCTATGAAGGAAAGTACGGGTATGGGTCAAAAATGATGTGAAAGATTTTTAAAAATTTTGATGAAAATACTCACAGCGCACACTATTCATATCAAGTGTCAAAATCCCAAAGAAATTTCGTCCACTACTTGTGGAAAAGTGGCGAAGAGAAAAAATGGGCAAGAAGAGTGCAAAAGAAATTTTTTGAGAACCGGTAAGGTGGATACACAATTTTTTTAAAACGGGAGAAAATGGTACAAACTTTTTTGTTTCATTCTAAGATCTTGTTTAGGATTAAAAAAAACAATTTTTGCTGGAATAAAATAAAAATTTTTCATCAGTGGAGTGGAAGAGAGCGGGAGCGTACCGCCATCCACTAAACTCCCATGGCCAAATCATGGCTGGTTGAGCAATGATGCTCAAAGGAAAGAGCAACCACTGTGCAACAATGTAAAGTTCTCTTCAGATGCGTGTTTTCACAGTAGTGTAGAAGTCGCAAAGTCGATTTGAGTTTTAAAACTTTCTAAGAGTTTTCAACTATTCAACTATTAACTTTAAAATATATGATAGAATGCTGGAGAAAAGGTATGCAAGACTTGCTGCAGCTATGACCAATTACAAATTTGATGATATTGGTATAACTGAAGCACTTGTATCAGCTACTAACACACTATCTCATCTGTTTTAAAAGCTCAATTGATTGAAGATAATGAAAATTTGGATCAAATATGAAAAATAAATATATTAAAATACATATTATTTGAACATTATCTTTCTTCGTTTGTTGAAAATAGCTGACAAATATTTTTATATAAATTTTGAAAATAAACTTATTATAACAAAAGAAAGCGTAATAATCATACAGATATAGTCATAGAAAGATGGATAATGAAATATTAGGAAAAAATCAGGAAAGTAGTACGGCTGTGAGGCCTGAATCATTGATAATCAGATAACATTAATAGATTTATATACTCAGACTAAATTTGAATCATAATAAAAAATAATAACAAAATGAAAAATTTCTCTGTACGAAATTAATTTCTTATTGCTGATTGTCATAGATCATTCTCTTTTTTTGTTCGATTTCAAGATGCTTTCTGAAATATTAATACGACTTAATGGAGAAGAAAAAAAATCAATTCATTTCTCAGAAAAACAAATAAAGAAATAATACAAAAAGATCCTTTTTTTTCACTTACTTATATTGTTTCGATATTGTTTCTAATTCTTCTCGACATAAAATATCCTTTTCAGTTTTATTAAAAAATAATAAAAATACATTTATATGTTTTCCATTATTAGTTTGTTTAATAACATAATTTATAATTCGAATCATTGGTGTAAAACCAGTACCAGCTGCAATAAGAATAAGTGTTTGACACATATCAATTCTTTGAATATCAAATGTGCCTTCATATGAACTCATGTCAATAGTATCACCTTTTATACAAATAAAAAAAATTAAAAAAAGAAACAATCTATTCATTTCATTACTAATATTTAGCTTTTGTAACGTTGTCGACATTATTCCATCTCGATAATGTTTAACTAATAATTCAATGGTATGTTCCGATGATGAATTTTGTTCATCATTTAATCTTTTTACTACTGTATAAGGTTTTACAATAATTATACCTGAATGAAATAATGATAAAAATAATAAATAAATAAAAATACAAAGAAAAAACTCAATACAACCATCTTTTGGTTGCCTTAATCGAATATGATAACCGATTGGAGGTAACATAAATATATTCGATGGTAATGAAAATGTATACCAATCTGTATCATGTGTCACTGGAGTTCGTTTAATGAGAGTAGTAGTAAAGTATATAGGTTCTAAATGAAGAAAAAAAAGGACATTCAAGTATATTTGATACTAAAAATTAGTGTTTTCTTTAGTATGAGTAGGTCAACGTGTCGGCGTCCCTTCAAAGAAAGTCTAGATAAAAGCCTGTCAGAAGTATATCTCATATATTCTGTTAGAGATAAGGAGTGATAGTTTCAGTTTATTGATCACCGACTCAGTGGAGTTAGTGCACATTGGCATCAGTGTTCACTGAAGTATTGGAATACACCACTATAAAAAAAAAGGCATATTTTGATGAAATGGGTATTTCAGTGTTGCAGCGGACGTTGATATCAGTGGACTCTGTGTTGAAAACTGAATGTTGAATATTTACACTAATACCACACATTCCTAGTCCGAGACAAGATTACAACAATTAAATGATAATTTCGTAAGCAAAATAAATTTATTTCAATTAAGAAGAATTAATCTTGATAGAATTAACGATAAGAACTCAACATGTACAAAAATAACTTTCTGTCATAAATAATTCTTATTAATTCCAATTAAGAAATAACGAATGGCGCAGATTAAACAAGATAAGATGGTTATTTTTTGCACTCGAATACACGTTCAGAAAGTCGTTCGATAGAGAATTGTTTTTCCTCTACTAAACTATTGCATTGCTTTTTTCAAGTTCTTTTTGTTGGAGCAATGTGTAAAATATTAATAATTAATCAATTAACCGCAATGTTCAAAAGACGCTTTTCTGCAATGACAAGTATGCCACCAAATTCTGCATCTTTTCATATATATTTCAGAATTTTACAAGAAATATTAACGAGAATAATCATGAAATAAAAATTAGAAAAGAAAAACTTTATCTGACAGGATTACGTGATTGTTATTTTTTATTTCAACAGAGCTTAATCATTTGTGTTTTTCAACTTAACAGTCACAACGTTTTGTTCAGAATCGAACTACGCATCCGACAATGCAAGAATGGCTATTTCATAGAATAAATCTCATTGTAGAACACATGTCTTTCCGATATGCGCAGAAAATACTAATTTCAAGCTTTTTGTCTTATGAACCATAGCACCAGGAAACTTGAAAAGATCATAGAAATGGAGAATAAAAAATTTCCTATCCGTTGATGTTAACTGCATTACTTTTTGGATTGATATTCATGAACAAAGACTTCCACAAATTACTAGAAAATTGTAGTCAGACGATTGAACAGACGTTTCCATTTAAAATTTTGCTTCAACGAGAAAAATTACAAAATAAAATAATTTTTCACAATAAAAAAAAATCTCTCTAGTGAATGAATTTCTAAAAATGTTTCTGAATAACTCAAGAAAAGAACATGATATTGTTTCTTTTAATATGCACAATGCATCATTTTTTATTCAAATAGAAAATATGCAACTATTAGAAAAAAATTTAATCAGAATCATCTGACAGAAATATTAATTATCTTAATTCAGCGCATGACACAAGAGCAGATGTAAAAAATTATAATCATCAAAAGATTTTATTTTTATAAAGTTAAAAGGATTTCTATACATTAAAAGAAAACCTCGGAAACCAATTTAATTTGCTTGGTGACATATGCAATTAACCCAGTGAAATTATTCATGCAAGGAAAACAAGATTCAATTAAATGTGTCTTTTATTTTTGATTCGCTTTCTTTATGAACTTAAAACAAATGCTATATTCTATATACTTTAATTCTTCAATTCATTTTAACTCTTTTCTATTTTTTAGACATACCAAAATCTTGTATAGTACATATAGATAAATGATTCGGTAGAAATTTTCCAATTGATTTCCACATTTGATCAACTTGTTTGTTTAAATCAATTTCAATTTGACTTCGACTATTCGATGAAATACGAACTAAACACAATTCTCACACAAAAAAATCAACTTAATACAAATAAATTCTTTTTTTATGTTACCAGTAAAATCATTTGTTATTAATTCAAATAAATCTAAATAAACCAAAAATAAAAATCATATCATTTATTTTCTTATCATATTTACCTATAGCTATTGTATGAATATGTCCATCAATATAAATAAGAATAACAATTTTTTTTGAATTTTCAATATGAACAAAAACATTTTCTACGGTTAATTTTATACATGTGGTATATATGAAAAGTGTTAAACTGTTTGTATTTAATTGACAAAAATCAAATCGAAGTCGATTTAGTAAAGATTTTGATTTAATTAATGATGTTTCTTTTGGATTATGTTTAGTTATCAATCGACCAACAAGACATTTTTCAAGCATTGAAGCATAATTTACCTAAATAAACAACAATAACTATTTTCATTTGTTATTTTAAATCTTTTTAATTAAACCCATGGATGTATATCTTGGAAAAGTGTAGTTCCATCAATACCAGCACCCTTCATTATTTCATCAACACCACCTGGATGAAAATCAAGATATGGAGTTATATTATAAACATGTCCTAAAAATAAAAGACAAAAAAGCTTTGAAAAACTTATAACGCATTTTCTATTTTTACCTGAAATAGCAGTCCAACAATCAGTTTTTTTATTATGTTTAGCTAATTCTTCTTCTGTAATACTTAATAATTTTCCATTTGTACCAGACAAATTTGGTGTATTATTCATTTTTCTTATCCAATCCATTAAACCTAATAAAATAAATAAGATAATTTCTTAAAATGTTTCAATTTCTTACCATGTTGAGGAGCTAAAATTACCTAAATAAAAAAACGAATTAAATAATTTGAATTGTAAAACTAATAGAAGGAGAATATTACTTGAGCTCGTGGTTTATTCGTATTGTTATTTTGTGCAGGTAATGAAAGATAATTCATTGTTAATGAAATATCTCTTATTTTATTTTCTTCTCTTGGTTTATCACCACAAATACCTTTTGAAAACAAGAAAAATTACAAATAATTTTTATAACCAAAAAAAGAAATTTTTTATCAATATATTCTACTTACATTTCCATATAGAATTCATCATGTATTTAATACTCTAGACTAAAGATATGATTTGTTTCTTTTTTTTTTAAAGCATATATCTTAGATCTTTTTTATTCTTCATTATAAAACAAATGTGTCGCATGAAGAAAAATGCCATTCATGCAAGTTATTTGATGCATCCTGAGAAAAATGAGAAACCATGTTGACATTATTTTTTATTTCTTTTTTTTCCTTTTTGCAAAAAAAAAAAATAGAATAAAAAATAAAAAATATTAAATAAAACATTGAAAAAAATTTTATAGAGAATGAGAAAAACAACAACATTGAACATTTGTTAGAAACATAGGATTTATACTTCATAATTAATTGAAAATGTTCTCTTTTGCGATTTGAGTTCGTTCAGTTTATTTAGAAATTAGATTTTCATTGAATTCAATTGAAAGAACATTCATGTGAGGATTTAAGAATCTTATGTGATTTTACTTTTAAATTTTGAAACTATATAAATATATCGGATGCAGAAATAAAGAAAGAAATCGCCTGAGGTTCATGTTTCTCTTTATGAGTTGTTATTTAATCTTTTTGTTTTTCATGATCGATGGATGTGTTAAAACTAGTCATCACAATATTCCACAACTTTCTAACAGTATCTTTGAAGAGTCTAACAAGCATAAATTCTGTATCGGCATGATTCCCGTTTCTATAAATACAACTTATGAAGCGAATCTATTCGAGTAGTGCATTATTGTGACGTCCAAACAGGACTTATGCTTATTAAACATTGAAAAAGTGACGTAAAAAATTGAAAAAAATTACATTCATTATATAAAATATTCTATTTGCTAAAGAATTAAATTGAGCATCTTGTTGAAACTAACCGTATGTTTCTAGACAAACAGCAAACAAATAAAAAAAAAACGAAACTCAGACTTTTTTTTCTTTATGCCGCACCCGATACATTTGGATAATATCATAAAAACCTATCTATAGGAGAAATTAGATCATTTCAGGACCGGATTATTTATTATAAGATACGATCATATAGCCTTAGACGATGTATTTCAAACCAAAGATCGTCTAGTATAGTTCGATTTATGTAGATATGCTATCGTTTTTTAAATAGATCTGTTTCGATGTAATGTCTCAACACCGCTTATATAGAATCTTAATGTATTCCTATCTAACAATTCCCGAAAGATAAATATTTCTTCTTGTCTAATCAAGTTTCTGACATAGAACACGTCTCGGGTGTTCGATAAACAACCTAACAAAAAAGAAATAATAGAACATTTCCATCATATTTTGATCGCGTGAGTTAATTGTTTTTTATAATTACAGAGAAGAGTTCCAATTGTTTATTCATGAGCCAGAAGTTTATTAAAATAGGTGAAAACTATTATTATCTACTTCAAAGGGAACAATTGACACTTTTGAGCAAAAATAAATAATGAACTTTAGACTTTTATTTTCTTCATATTTTAATTTATTTACAATGTCGAAGTTTTCACTAACCCATCTGACCTTTTCACACAAAATTCGAAAAAAATCCGTGGGACCAAATGTGTCCGAAAAATTTTTGACATGTTTCATTTTTGTAGAGCATTTTTAATTGATCATTTCAGTATAAAGAATTTTCAGTTTTCATTAACAAATAACAATGCTGTACTCAACATACTAGAATAAGATCACATTGCTCTGAAGGCCTGAAGTAATTTGACTTTTTCTAGGATTTTGACCATAGCACTTTCATACGTTGCATAAAATAGGAAATTCTTTGTACCGAAATGATCAACGAAAACAAGCTCTACAAAATCGGATATGTATGTCAACAGGAGAATTTTCAGATCTTTGTATTTCTTGTGGTTGACTACTGATGAAAGTAACCGAAGAAAAAGTTATGTTTTGAATAGTTTATTATTGGAACCCTCAGTATATCAAAACATACGAATGATTGATGTATTCAACACACAACATTTGGTATTTCTTAATTTAAATTCAATTAATAATAGTCATCAAAAATGAATTCATCAAGTAATGTAATATAGTACTTGATATCGTTAGTGCAAGTGATAATTAAAAACAATTAGCTCGTTGATGGTATACCGATATAAGAGTTTATAAAAAGAATAATTAAATCAGTTAATATCTCGTATTTGAAGGTTATATTCAAATTGAAATTATACTATAATTAAAATATCTAAATTTACCGAAATGTTATGAATATTTTCTAACTGTTAAAGATCTAGGTTATGATTTACATAACTGCGTAGCATTGCTCAAGTAGCTAAAGTTGATTATACTATATTACGAAGTTTACATATGTTTGATGAAATTATTCAAAAAACTTTATTTGAATTGAGCAATGATATTTATTATGATAACAGATATGCTAATATAGCTTAGATAGAAAAAAATATTCATTAAAAACTGTTTCTAAGATCTTAGATTATATTAAAACATTAAATGATATACAATCAACACGTTTGTGTGTATGAAAAAATAAATGTTTTACTTCCGAACGATACATTTCATGATGAAAATTTTAATAGATTAATATTTATCTTTAACCAACGTTACATCTTTCAATATTTAGAAATATTAAAATAATGTAAGAATAAAGTATTATTCAATACGGAACATTGACAATAAAGGGCTTGGTAGTACAAATCGAATTAAATAATATTTAAGTAATCGTAGTAATATTTTTGATGATACGAAATCTACAGTTATTAATTGACTAATATTTACATATATTAAACCGTGTTTACAATGGTATGAATTGTCTATGTCATGCATAGTCATATAAATTATAAAAATAAATCGAGAATAATTATGATGAAAAATAATATCTTTCTGATTAACAGATAATTTACATGATTGAATAGAATATTTGTTATGTGAACTACATCAACAAAGATTATACGAAACTTACCAGAGACAATTTATTAACGTTGAACGTGATGTTGAATTTGATTCAAGTTAATAAAGAATAAAATTCATTATTTTTGGTATTGAGAATAATCTAAAAAACAAAAATAAAATAATTGAGAATATTAATTTTGTTTTCTTCTATTCTTATTCAAATAACAAAAAAAATAATTGAATGTTAAAGAAATATTTTTCTCAGATGACAATTGATTAGGTTAGATTGAATTTTTTTCTCGTTTATATTTTCTTTTTACATATGAACACGTCATTCTATTTCATAAAAGGATTATATTTCATATTTCCGTTATATCTTCCTGTCTAGAGTGTATTAAATGAGAATTTTTATTCGTACGGAAGTTGTCAAAGATTGATTTTATCTCGTTTTCTTTCATGTTCAATGGTTTTTAGTATTTCTTTTTATACTAAAGAAACAATAATAATTATCTAACTCTCTTATTTGCAAACTTATATCAAGATATATTTCATATTTGCTATTTATTTCTTACTATTAAATTAGATATACAACTTATGATAATAATTAAAAACAAAAACAATATTCTGAAAGTTTCGTAGATTTTAATAATAATGATAAATTTTGCGTAAGTCATATATGAGATTCTGATATATAATTCTTTCATATAAATTCTTCTATGACACTAATCCTAACCTTTCGAATAGCATAAAAATATGTACAGATTAGCAAACATCTAATTCGAATCTTATTTTTATCTGTTACTGAATTTCCATAACGCTTTTTATTAATATTGTTTAAAAAAAATAGGGTTACTTTAGCTTTTTTTTTTTTTCTAAATGAATATAGACTAGTATCTTATCTAAATATATGAATTTCTAAATGATTAAAAAAAAAGTAAAGAAATAAATGATTTTTATTTAAAAAAATTGTTACAAAAAATTTAAATTTTCTTATGAAATAACATTTGATTTTCGTTGTTTTCTAAATTGATATAATGGTATGCCACAAAAAGTTCGATTATGTTGACTAGAATTAATTTGATCATCATCATCATCATCATGACCTTCATTCTGTTCATTACTAAAATTTGTATCAAAACAAAAACGACAAGCATGATCATGTATAGTTGGATAAACATAAATTTTTTTATTTGTATTTAATTCAAATAATGTTTGTAATTGATTTCTTAAACGAAAATTTCCTTCATATCGTTTTGTAAATTCAATAATAAATGATGTTAATTGTGAATAAAGTTTTATTAGTTTTTTTATAGATTTTCGAAATATATCGTGAGATTCTAATAATGTATGATCATGAATAATAATACGCAAATGATTTATATTTATTGAATAAGTATTATTTATATCTGATGGAATAAATGACAAAAGATTTTGACGATTAATCATATTTTTTCCTAGAAAAATAAATATGAAGAAAATCATCTATTAGCGATGTGATTTTGCAAAATTAAAACATGTATCAAGATCAGCGCTAGAGATCTGTGTTCAGAGAAGTTATCAGTAAGAATCTAATACTAAAAAGGACATCGACTTTCACTTCATACATTTGAAGTTAAAAAAACTCTGACTTGAGACAGCATTTTTGAAAACTAAATGTTGACAACTCATACTTGGAACCGAACCGGCAAACCGATGCGGAACCAACCGATCCAGTTCAGTTAAAAAAAAGCTCGACTGGCTCCAAGTATAAGCCAACTCATAAGGCTACAATATGTCTATTCAAATTTTTCTAAGAAAGTCTAGATTTTTCAAACAAAATCGATTTACTCTCTAAATAATGGTAAGACAAAAATTTTTGTTTCAGGGCTTGGCAGGATCTGTAGAAAAGCAAGTTTTTAAGAAGTCATGGCTTTTGCAATTATATCTTGCTGAAAATTTCACTATACATGCGGTTCCAGTCATAGAATTTATCCTGATGTTTTCAAACTTTTTTCTCATATGATCAGAGAGATATTCGCTAATTAGTATTTAATTAATAGTCAGCTAAATGAACTTCTTCAAAGACAAAAAAATTATTCTCATAAGTCCAATAAAAGATGGTTATGTCTCATTTTTGTATGAAATGTCTCATATATAAAAATACCTATTGTCAAAGATTTCATGTGATTCCATTTAAATTGATCTGTATATTGAGCAATTTGTTTTAAAAGAACAAGAAAACTTGAACGAATATCAGTTTGATTTTGTTCTAAAATAATCATTTTATCTAATATTCGTACATCATTTATTGTTAATGATATTAATTGTTGAGTCATTAAACATAATTGAACAATTGTTCGACGTGACATTTGAATATTATTCATGACAATTGTTTGCATATTAGATTGAGATATATTCGGTATAGCTTTTACTATTTTTTCCATATTCCACATTCCTGAACCCATTTGATCAATTTCTCCATCAGTTATTATTAAATCAATTAATAATGGTAAACTAGTCATTAGTGTAACTAAACCATTAAGACTTAATTCAAATTTACTAATGGATAAATTTCGTAGTGAAGATATTAGATGAGATACATTATAAATAGAACGAAGTATATAAGATTCAAATGATTGTGTTATTTGATTTTTTATCTGACCAAATTATATTTAATTCATTCAAAAGTTCCATTGATGTTGTTACACATTGTATATAATCAATAGATATTAATTGACGTCGGTACCAATATTCATTTTGTATATAGGATGAATATTGACTTATATTTAATGTCGAGTTAAATTGTAAATATTCTAATGGTAAATCAATTTGATTGAATTCAATAAAAATTTTCATTTGTTTTAATTGACATATATTAATCAATATAATTCGTTGATAGTTTAAATAATTTATATTTGTATATAAACTTAATGGGCACATACCATGTAGATATGATAATTCAAGTGTATGAAGATAAGAACATGAATGTAAATATTGATTAAATTCATTTAAAAAATTATAATCATTATTTAATAAAAGAAATTTTAATGTTAAAATTTGTAAACGTTTATTAGGTAAACGAGAAAATATTTCATGAGAATTATGATCATAATCAAACATTATTTTTAAATGTAAATTTGTTAATTGTTCAAATTTATTATGAAGAATATCTATTGAATAAAATGTTAATTGTAAAGTATTTAATTGATTTAAATTGTTAATATGATGTAAATTTATATGATCATTTGTTAAACGTAAAATTTTTAATGATAATGAACAAAAATTTAATGATTTTAATGTATTACATATGTATTCATCATGTATAATTAATAGTTCAAGATTAGAAAATTTTTTTAAAGAAAATTCATTATCATAAAGAATTTTTCTACATGTTAAATCAAGTTCATCGATTATTAATTGACGAATTGTTAATGCATTTGATATTAATAAACGACAAAAATAGGTAAATAAATGATAATCAACAGTCGATTTTATATGAATATTTATCCATAAACATGAACAATTACGTATTAAATTTTGTATACGTTTCGATGTTTGAAAACTATGATAAAGACGAACTAATTCTATATGATCAAGTGTACGAAAAATTTTTATCAAAGCAACATCGGGCAATTCACTTAGAGACATCTGAAAGAAATATAACATAAGTTGCTATTAAAAATGTAGAAAGAGAATCGTATGAATAAGATGACGAGCTTTTCTTTTCATCCATCAACTATACTGTGTCATGATAAATTATGGTAAAAAAAACAATAAAGCCACCTCCTACTACATTCAGTTCTCTATTCATTTTCTCTTTTAATGTTTCATAAACACACACATATACCTTAATGGTTACAAAAAAAAAAGGAAAAAAAATATTTACAATTATTATTTTGTATATATAAGTAGATGAAACATAGAACACAAAGAAACAATTTTTTTCTAAAATCACACATTAGATTCAAATATGTACTTATTTTCATAAGTTAAATATGTTAAAAGTCGGTCATTCATCGATGAATATGTTGATAATTGTTTAATATCATCTGGAAATTGTTTAATATGCATTTTAATTGATAAACGACAGATAGATTTTAATGAACGACATGAATTTTCTTGTTGATGATGTATAATTGTTTCAAAAAAATTTATAAAACCAATTTTTTTGTTTTCTAATTTTTTATTTAAAAATTGATATTCATCTGATTGTAAAAGAACTTTGATTTGATGTAAATTAAATGATATTTCACCATTATCATTAAGTTTACGAAGAAATTTATTAAATAAACTAATATCTTTGTCGTTTTGATAATCTTCAGAACTGAAAAGAAAATTAAGAAATACATTTTCAATAAAATTATATATATATATTTCTTTGATGATTTTAATACTTAAGAGTCGATGATGGATATGGAAAAAGCATATCTTTTGAACGTGAATGAATAAAAAATTCATAATGATTTGTAAAAATATAATATATTGCAATAATTTCAAGAAAATAACCAATTATTTTTTGTCGTATAGAATTCACATTTGTTTTATTATTGGATATGTTTATAAATATATCATGTAAACGATATTTTAATAAAAAGCAAGCTAAAATAAAATCAATTTAGTCTTTTTTTTAATAGATCGACAATAAATATGATATTTCAATAAGAGCAAAAAAAAGAAGAAAAAGAAATTTGTTCCGTCTAACAGAAGAATAATCCGCAACAAGGAGCTTTTTCTTTCCATGGATCTATTAACTTGAGTGGTGTGAGAAAAAGAAATTCTTTCGTCTATAATTTAAGTCATTTATGAATCCATATATATATTTATTACAGTATTTAGATAAATCTGAACTATCGAATAAGAATGAACAACTGTTTGACATTAGTACTACAATTACTTTTTATGTCAAGGAATAAGAAGCGGAAAAAATCTTTTGTTAAAAAAAAATGACTAAATAATAGAAAAGAATTAATTTGACAATCTAGAAGTACCAGTTCCTAGCACTTATCAATTATATATCTATGTGTATGACGTCATAGACTTGTCATTTTTAAAGAGAAAAATTTTCGCCTCGATTTGTCTAAAGGAAATTCTATGGATTGTTACCGATATAATATCCAAGGAAGAATACCTTCTAATTTCGGAATTACTTACTTAGTATGGAAATAATAATTTTGATGCTTCGAACGAGAAGAAAAAAAAAATAATTAGTAAACGATAACAGTAATTTCAATCTTTTTTAAGATTGTTGCGCTAACTCAAGGTGCATATTGATTTGTAAAAGTCCTTTGAAGATTTATCTATTTATATATTCAGTCACTAAGGTCTTTTAAAATAATGACAAGGTCAAAAGTTATTTTTTTTTTTTTATAAATTTCGTTTGGAATAGTAATCAGATGTAAATCATTATTGAAAAAAAAAACGATCTGAATGTATAATTCAAAGAAAATCTACTAACCAAGTTCAAGTAAAATATCAGCATCAAATTCATTCCAAATAAAATTTGTATAATTATTAAATAGAGATTGATAACTTGAACGATTAATAGGTGGCGGTGAATATTCAAAAAATGATTTCGATATTTTACCATTCAATAGAAATAATCTATGCAATGATTGATATAGATCTTTAGTCCTATTATCAGTTCGGTTTGGATTTACTTTTTGACATAAAATATAAAGTAGATATTGATCAACAATTGTATTACCAAATTGATCATATCCATTTGATAATAATGTATTAGTAGTAGTTGTTGTTGTTGTAGTTGTTGTTGGTGTTATTTGTAATTTTAAACGTGATGAAAACGAATCATTTAATGTTGTATCAATATATTCAAGCATATTTGGTTGATGATCAGATCGACAAAGGCGTGGCCGATTAGTGGTGCCACTTGTCGATGTAACAGTATTTGTCATTAAACTGTAATTAAATAAATAGAATTTATATAGATAAAAACAAAATCAAACAAAATAATTTAATTTGCCTACCTGTAACTTTTTTTTTTTTTGTCAAACTTTCTGTAGCGTTAATAATCACTTGTGTGAAAAGAGAAAATAAAAAAAAATGATGATAATTAGTCGTCTAATACATAAGTGAATAAATCTTTGTTTTTTTTTTTGGCTTAAAACAATTGTTTGTATTCGTTTTTTTATTTTATAAGTGTCAATATTTTTGATTAACTTAACATTTCTTTTGTATAAACGAGTAATAATAGGTAATGAGAAAAAAACCTATACAAAAAATATATAAAAAAAACAATAAATATATATAATATAGGTGAACGAGAACAAAAGCAGATGAATGAAAAATCAGTAAAAAGAAAAAAAATGATTTTTTTCCTCATTTCATGGCTTATGAAAAGACCATTTCTCTATGGAATATGAAATAACAATCTTTATATGGTGTCATCAATTGGGAAGCAAAAGAATAATGCAAACAAACTAAGATGAATAGTACACCGTAGTATTCTCATTTCTTTCTCTTTTACAGAGTTTTTCTTGCTCTCTATGCCTGCCTCTCTTCTCTTCTCTTCCCTGCCCTCTCCCGTTTTTTTTTTGTTCCAGAGTATGCCCGAATGATGATGAAGATGATGACAGGAATGCAAGAAAAAAAAAAAAAGAAAAGAAAAAGATTGGGTTTCAACGAACTAATTGGCTAGTGATACCCGCTGGAGCACTCTTACTCACTCACTCACCAGTTCGATAACAACGACTACGTTGCAATGAATTGTTGTTCCTTAGTGGTTGTAAATAACGTTTTTCTTCTTCTATTCCGGATGTTGTCTGTAGTTCTGATGGCAGTTTACAATCAACTATAATACAACATACTCTTGCGTCTATTTTTAATAATCATTTTTTATTGATCATATAAGTTACATTTTAATATAGTATATATGCTTGTTTAATTGGAATTCTTCCATTGATGCGAAACTTCATATTTATTCTCATGAGATGAAGATTTAAATAAATGCGAAATAAGATATTTATATATATATATATATATGAACATTAAATAAAATAAAAAAATGATTAGAAGAATGGATAATCTTTAGATCTGAGCGATTATTCATTTGCTAAATATTATTATTCGAATAAAAAGATAAAGAAATTGTTTGTAGATAATCTTCAATTGATATAAATTCTTTCTTTCTTTTTTTTTGTTTCTTTTCACAATATTTAAGTAAATCATCTGTTTCAGATTAATCTTCGAATATGTCATTTCAGCTTATGTCATAATTGTTTTTCTTTTGTTTCTTTTTACGTAGCTTAATGTATCATCATGATAAATAAAACCATCTGACACGAATTAGAATCTTCTTTGATTAGAACCATATATCAATATTTATCATTCTTATTTAAACACTACACGCCAACTGTTTTGATTGATATAATTCCAAGATGATGAATAACTTTCATCATGAATTTTTGCTTTGGTTGATTCTTCATAGATGTTGGCATAGAGCCAAGACTAATGTGAAAAATATTAAAATCTGTCGATATTTGCATAGATTTTTTTTTTGTTTTTCTTTATCTGTCTAGAATATGATACAAGTTTGGTAGGTTATTGTTTTTTTTTTAATACTCGACAAAAAAAAAAACAAAAAACAAAACATATTGAAGGTTATTAGTGAAGTATTTTGTTCTTTTCTCCTGATGAATAAACAATGAACAACGACAAAACAAAAGAATAAAGCGAGCACCAGCAGACAAACAAACAAAACAAAAGAGAAGAGGCTTTCATTTAATCACTGTTCCATATAAGATAAATTAATTATTTTTCTTTTTCTTCTTTTCGAATTTGTTCGACCAAGTAAGGCAAAATGATGCAAAAGAAACACATGTTATGCATCTCTTTGAGAACGCCAAAGACAAAGGATATTATCACTTGAGATCAACATGCACACACACACAGAAAAGAAAAAAACGAGGAGTATACGGAGAAAGCAAAAAAAAGTGAAGATAATTGTGCCATTCGACTACAAAACACACACGCACACATACAAACAACTGTTTGCAAGAAAAGATACAAATATGCTTAGAGATAAAAGAACAAAAAAAAAATTCTAATAATCAATTTTATCGTAAAAGAAGATTATAAACAAAAAAAACGAACTCTCTCATGCACAATGAAAGAGAGAGAGAGAGAGAGAGACACAAGAGAACAGTACATAAAAACGAAAAACGCCTATGTATTTCATATATTGAACAAAAAAAAAAAAAAACAAAAAGAAAAATTAAATGTCATTTGAAATATAATTATTAATTAAGACAAAAGAAAAAAAAAGTCAGNTATATTTTTAAAATTTCTTTTCGATTTTATATGTTTGTTTTAATTTTCAGCTTTTTTTGTGTACATAGAATTTTATCCAAAATCAAACTTCAATTTTTTTAATTAAATTTTAAAATAGGCTTTAAATGGATATCTCTATTTTATTTTTGAGAAAATCATTGTATTATGAAAAAAGATTCTTATGAGTCTAAACAAAATTTTTTTTTTAAGGCGATTAATTGTACAACATTTTAAACTAAATTACTTAATTCAATCAATGTATTTTCTACAATACATGTGCGACTAATTGTTTTGGGACGAATTGATTGCGACGAATGACGCTTATTCCCATTTCGATTTTTGGTCACGAACATGTATAAAAGTGGCTACACAATAAATTACATGTCATTGAGGACGGTCTCTTTTCTTTCATCTCTCTTTATGAATCGTCTTCGTTGTTTAAACAACGAAGATGATTCATAAAGAGTGAGAAAAGAAAAGAGACCGTCCTCAATAACACGTAATTTACTGTATAGTCACTTTTATACATGTTCGTAGCCAAAAATCGAAATGCGAATAAGACTCATTGATCGGGACGAATTGTCGTACGACGAATTGATCGGTCACCGAAAATACTTTTCATCAAAACATATATTTTTCTTGTAGGTTTTAATGTTGAAATTTTATTTCGAGCTTTATTCTGTGGTACAAAAAACTGCAGTCAAATAGGAAACTAACTGAATAGAGAGTGGTTTTTATCAGATAAATGTGCAGGCTTCCAGATTTGGATAATTTTCGAACTTTTTTGACGAAGTTAATATTTTGGAGAAAATATTGGTTCAGTTCGTAAGAGAATTTCACAAATGCTAATTTTAGTTTTTTACTTGCACAATAAAAACTGTTGCACTATCAAGGAGTAACTGCAGTAATGTCGTTAGTACTGCTTCCTAATCCATGTATTTTGCAGTGAAGAAAGAGAACTTATCAGGAGTTCAAATGCGTTTGTTTTTTTTTTGAATGAAGAAAAACTCATTTAACTACAATATGCTATGTCAATAATATTTATGGAGAGAAAACGTTCAATTAAAGTCCAATTTTCAATAAGCACGTATCTCAGATACAAAAGCTGATGAGTCCAATCGGTTTTCTATCATAGATAGAAATCAAATTCATTATATCGAAAAGATGCTATATCTATTTAAAGAAAAGTATAAGGAGCGCAGCAGATTTCATATCTTATCGTGAGACGTTCTTTTTTTTTAAGAAAACAAACTGTTCTGATAAAGGAAATCATAGGAAAATCTCTTGTTTAGCATATATTAATCTATCCGAAGATTATATTCAAATTTCTTTTTTTCTTTTACTTTCGAAAAAAGATTCGAACTAATTTCGATTATAAATCAAACCGATGTTCAATCATTTAAATTCTTTGTTTTTTTAGCCTATTTAATGAAACATAAAAAAATGTCATTACGTGAAGCATTCCATTATTTACGTGCTCGTCGGCATATCATTGGACCAAATTTTGGTTTTATTAAACAAGTAATTATTAGAAATTCTTCCACGCTGCAAAAAGAAATCAATGTCTTTTATTTTTTTTCCTCTTATTTAGTTAATTGCTTATGAAAGAGCTTTATTTGGTTATGCATCCGTTTCATTTGTGAATACATCATTTGGTTCTGTACCTGATATTTATTTATCAATGCCAACATCACGTCCACTTCGACAACCAACAAGAACAACAATATCAAATCAAACAACAAATAATAATACATTAGGTAGAACATTATCACCATCAAAAGGAACAATAAGTAATTCTTCACCAGTACGTTCATCTTTTTTGTATTCATCATCTCCAACATTCTCATTACCACCACGTCAAAATTCACTTGTTACACGTTCAACAACAGGTACATTACCTCCACGATCAACAACAACATTATCTAGTTATACAAATACTTACAATCATGCTGCTAATAGTAGTCATAATCGTCCGGTGAGTTCATCTGTATATCAAAATCCTACATCAACAATAGGAAATAATCATATAACAAATTCTTCAATAAATCGGCAACAACCTGAATTATCACGTATAAATTCTACATCAACAAGACCATTTGAATTAACTCGTGAACTTATCATTCCATCTAAATTTAATACATATCGAACAGTCAAATATGTTCCATCATCTTATAATCGTTATCATCTTCAATAGGGCACAAAAGAACAGAAACCAATAACAACCAAAAAGAACAAAATAAACAAGAAAAAAAAATAAAAAGAATATTTCATTTTATTTAATTTAATTTAATTTTTATTTAATTTTCTTATTTCCATTCTGCCAGATATCACTGCTATTCTTTATTACTCTTATCATTATAAAACAAGAAATGCTTAGCCTTTCGTGAATGAACACATACACACATATTCTTCTATTAGACTTTTTTTTTTATTCTTGGAATGGTAATTCTGCATTGTACACGTTTGTTTTTCTTCACATCCGGTGTGTACCTTTGGTATTTCGCTTTTTCTTTCTTTCTTTGATTTTTTTGCTCTTGAATGATTCTGGTTATAATTGTTATTCTATTGAGAATGCTATATACTGTGCCAAAATACGATTTATTTTTATTTCTTCTTTCTTTTTGATGTATCGAATAATTATTTAATGTTTCTTTTTTTTTGCTCTCAGTAGAAATAAAATCATGAATGATTCGACAAAACAAATACTAAGATATTTGATCGAGGTAAATATTATATGTCTAGAAAGTGTACTCTGCGAACAGATGTTCTTTTCTATGCTATCATCACATGGTAATGAAGTGAATAAACTTTGCTCCCGTCCAATACTAGGCGTCACTATCTGCTGACGATGACTCGTTATATTCATAGGTTTTCTTTTTCTTTCCTCTAACTTGCTCTTGCCATATTCGTGGATGTAATCTACTGAGTCATTTCAAACGAAGTACAATCAACTAGACATGTGACGTATATAAACGTTCTCTAGTGTTTCATATTCACATAAAATTTTGTAGATGAAAATCTGAAACTAGTAATAAATCCGTGATAAAAATAAATGAAAAACGAAGCATTAAATGAACTTGAAAAGATATGGCCTACGGCCATCGAAGCACATAAACAATTACTATCGGGTACACTGCGCCGAGTAAGTTGACATTGATACTATAACTTACAAGTAGTTACTTATCTTTACTTTTCTTTTCTGAAGACATTCTTAAATTCATTAACAAATAGAAAAAACGAAGAACGATGCTGATATCATTTATTTTATTTGCTTTCTTACAAAGTCTTTTTTTTTGTTTCTTTTTACATCAGCGTTATAAAACTCATCTTGAATATTTTAAATGAATAGAGAACAATTTTTGTTTTTACTTTTGTTTTAAGTTATCATTTTTACGTCGACAAAAGAAACACATTTTATCATTATCTGCACTAAACGAAACAAATTCCAGCATGCAACAATGTTGGCCACCATGTGAGCCTGATTTATCTGTTGAAGGATCAATGTGTCAGGATACTTTACCGCCTTGTGAATTCTGTTTTGAACCATCAAGTTCGGTTATTATGACCGATGGATTTAATACTAATCGTGAAAGACAATGTAGTGAGCCTGTTAGTGTTCCTGAGCCATCAGCAACAGTACTAGCTAATGCTCAGCAACAACCACAACAGCAATCACATTCATCGGGTTATGAATCTGCATTTGGTAATGAACTATCACCAACAAAGAATTACTGGATATCAGGTTAATTATTTTCTTCTTTGTCTTCAATTTAGTCCTTTTCTAACTCTCGTTTCATTTAGGCATTAATGACGTTTCATCAGATCTATCAACAACAACTGATGATCTTTTCACTGATCAGGATCAATCTTTATTTGATGAGAACTCGACAAATACAACAACTAATGGTACTGGTGAACAAGATATCGATGATGATAGTTTTGAAGTACTTTCATTTGAAGCACCGCCTGAAAGTTCTATTCACTTCAAAGGTATTTTTTTCTACTTTCTCATTTATCGTAGAAAAAAAAATGATTAAAAAAATTTCATAATCATCATAAAATCTTTCTATTTAGAATTTCAATATACAACATCAAATAGTCAAAATAATCTTTGCGATTGTTGTAATAAATCGTTTACATCGGTATCAAATGTACCTGCACGTCGTTGTTATTACTATGGTAAATTATATTGTTCACGTTGCCATATTATGGATTATACATATATTCCAGCAAAAATAATTAAATCATTTGATATGCATCTTTATCCTGTATGTCGTCGAGCTAAATCAATTCTTCAATCAAATTTTTATCAACCATTTTTTGATATACAAAATGATAATGAAAATTTATATATATTACAACCCATATTGTCCGATATAAAAGCAAGTCGTATACAGTTTCAAAATTTTTATGCATATTTATCAACATGTACACGTATTGAAAATGAATTAAATGAAAAATTTTTAAAAGAATTTTATGCACGTGATTATCTTTATCAAAGTATTCATTTATATTCATTAAATGATTTATTATCATTAAAAAAAATTTTACAGATACTTAATACAGCAAGTATACGAGCAAGACAACATATATATAAATGCATTATTTGTCGTGAGAAAGGTTTTACTTGTGAAATATGTAAAAATCGAAAAGATATACTTTATCCATTTAATGATATAAAAACAATAGGACAATGTACTCATTGTTCAAATATATATCATAGACAATGTTGGGATAATATTGAGCATGATTGTCCAAAATGTTATCGTCTAATACAACGAAAACATGAACAAGATATTATATAAATATTGGTTTATTTTTCTTTTTCATTATTGAATCTCATTTGTTTCGTTTTACTTTTCGTCCATTGCATATAGAGGATCTCGTAAAGTTATTGAACAAAAAAAAATTATTTAAATGTCTCCAGTCAATTTTTGTTTTTCTTCAAATAATAGAAAAGAATTTCAAATTATCATTGTTATGAGACAAGTTATTCTGTGCAATATCGATGAAAAAAAGAAACGCTCGATTATAAGAAATTTATATCTCGAAGAGATTACATTTAATGATTCTTTTATTTTACATACTAGCTAATCTAGGAGAAAGCTTCAAGTAGATAAAATTTTAAGTCAAAGTTCAATGATAAGGCGACTTTTTTTGTTTGAAAATGTGCGGTTCTACCACCGGGCAAAGCAACGAAATAGGGCTTTTATCGTCTTTCAATTCTCAGTAAATTTTTTCTCAGAAGTCTTTGTATATTTGAAAGTATTCCGAATTTCGCTTTTATTTTTCCAGCCTTTCTAGTTTGTTTTTTGGATTCTTTTCAATTAAAATTCACAAAAAATTTACTTTTTTCTTTCATTTAGTCTCAGGAAGTAAAATTCCATATCTCGATTAGCACTTAGGAAGTGTAGGAACCTTTTAGCAATTATTCTGATTTAGTAGTTCTCTACTATTGAACAAAAATATAGACTCAAAAATCATTAATTATTTACGAACCTTGTTCCATAGGTAATTTTTATAAATAAGAAAACGAAACTTAATTTTTACATTTTAGACAATGTTAAAAGTTATAAACTTTACTTAGAAACTTTTTTTATAATAATAAAAACTTGTAATTCTTTTCTCTATTATCGGAAAAAATACATAAATTGATTTTCTTAAAACACAATGGAGATATACGAAATATTGTTTTTTTTTTTCGTAGATATCTTTCCGAATAATTTGTACATAGAACACAATTTATATCAATGATTCTCTGTGTTTTTCTGTAGATATTTTCCAAATCTGCTGTTCAAATGTGTGTGCATTTGTTTGTTTTGTTTCAGTAAATCAAATAATAAAATATGAATGAAGATTTTATAAGAAATCCTTATAGTTCATAGTAAAATACATTATACATGTGACACTAGAAAAGCAGTTTTTCTTTTCGTTCGACTCTCTTAAAAATTATAATTTAAGTACAAGTGTTATATTATAATGCTTAGACATATTAAGCATCATAGTCAAAATTTGAACCTTTTATGTCTTATGCATTGTTTTATTTTGTTCCATTTCTTTCAGGTTAGTCAAACACTATTTCCGACATGCATTTGAACTTTCATACGAACAGTTTTACTCAATGGTTTTACATGTAAATATAGCTTTTATATCAATAATCAACTTCAATGTAGAGTAAAATTAGCGTAACTTACGGGATCTACATCCAGCTCATTCTCTGTTATTGTAAGGGACGAACAGTCTAACTTTATGTAATATCTGCTTCGCACTGCGACATAGTTCAAGGTTATATAGAAAGTGATATATGACTAATATAAAAGAAATGAAAAGAAAAATGCAACAACGCATAAGACAAAAAGTCGAAATTTCGCACAAAAGCCTAAATATATCTAAACAGTATAATAGAACATTTGGATTCAAATTACTGCTTTTATGAGAGTCGAGCGAGTAAAATTTTTCTAGTGTCCCATGTATTAATCAAAGCAAAATCTTATCAAAGAAAATGCAAATATGTTGCATGTATTCATGAAATAAATGAAATTAGTTTTTACATTTCCTGCAAACATATTTTGAAATGTTTTACTTAAAGAACCAGATACAAAAATTTTCATTTTGTATAAGTTCAATATAGAATGCTGAAAAACAAATAAGACGAACAAAAAAAAATTCAATGATTTTGATACAGTTCAAATGGTTTATATCATGTTTATTAAATTATTTCTATCTAAAAACACTAAAAAGAAAAATATTTATTCATTCCAAAAATATCGTAGAAAAGCAATTTTGTTTCACTCAATATTATAAATAGTCTTTATAACACAATAGGTATATGAAAAGAACTCAATCTACTCTGTATTCAAGTTATTTTAGATTAACTAAATAGAGCGCATACTGGAGTGTTTGTTTGATATTTTTAGCTTGATAATTTTTTTTTTTGCATTGCATTGATGGTATAATATATACAAGCAACAAACACCTACTGCGGTGAAGACAATCTAATACATTTCATATGTAAATTTGAACAATCTCTCGCTTTTGTACTAGCTTATTTCGTTATTATTAAATCAGCTTGATACGATCATTTGTTTAAATTAATTAATTCTATCGACCTAATTTATGTAAGGTTTGTACTCTATTAACTATAGAAAAAACTAAAAATTAGTAAATTAAGCTCAGATAAAACATTGATTGAATGTACACTGCTTTTAATCTTATAAATATTTAAATTATTTACACAAATGATTTTCTTTACATTATTTGTCAATAACTGATTCTATGCACTAATATCATGTGACATTATATATATAGAATGTATTCTTAGACTAAAATTCGAAACTCTTGTAAACAATGTATGAATATTTTATTTATTTACTAGAAAATTCATCGATCTTATTGAAATAAATAAATAATTGTTGATCTAAAATAACTTCAATAAAATTCTGTACTGAATTTTACAAAATTTTTCTTCGCCGAAAATAATTCCGTATATACTCTTGGAGAAAAATAATTTTAGTCGACTTTGTCACCATAAAAATACATATAAAAAACAATTATATATACTCTGTAAGTGCTTAGAGTTTTCTATCACCTCGCATATTTATGTTTTAATTTTCATCTACTGGTAGAAAAATAAATTAACTGTAATGAATGTACCATCATCGCCAGATTCCTACGAACTGAATCTTGTTACTGTCTCCTCTATTAAATTTCTAAATTTGTCATTACTATAGAAATAGTTCTCAGAAAAAAGTCTTAATTATATATTCTAATGAGTAAATTGCGGAGACAGTGACAAATTTCATAACGATGACAGTGTATCTTCACTACAGTTGATTTATTTTTTTACTCGTAGACGTCAGTTAAAACATAAATATGCAGGATGATAGAAAATTCTGAGCGTTTTCATAATATATAATTATTTTTTTCCTGGATAATATATTTACGAAAATACTCTTTAAATCGTGCTTTTGAATGTCTTTATACAGTCCTATATTTTCATAAATTGATCCTACTAAAACTAATAAAAAGAATAACTGTAGATCTCTCGAGGCATTACTAATATACTATTTTACGAGTTTTACAATGAGTATTGATAGATACTTTATATAAAATTATCTTTATTCTCACGTTTTCCATTAAAGACGAAATCAGGTTTTCAAAAATTAAAATCATTCATATCGTATTAGCTATTCGAACGATATTCATATTTCAATGGGTCTTTCAGGCATTATGTATTTCCCAAGATATTTATTCCGTTAATATAATAAAAGGTATCCGCATCCGCGCCTATGTTCGGATACGAAGTGGACGAGTGTGAATATTAAAACTTGTACTTGTGCAGTAATTTGAATAAAATTGGATTTGAAAGTTTGTAATAGCGACCATTAGGTTGAAAATGAAATCAAAGTCAAATCTTGACCGAAATCTAATTAAAAATTTTATATGGAATTACTCGACATATTATTCATAGAAATCTCGACGAGAATTTTTTACTAATTATTCATAAACAATCTTTTGTTTTCTACGAACAAAAATGAGTAATTTGGTTTTTTTCTTTACTCTGAATTATTTACTTCTAAGTATAAAAAAAGAAAAACATCTACATACACACAACAATAAAATGTTTCTATTTCTGTTGTAAAACATGACTATATAATAAAAAAAGAAACCAAAAATCAAATATACATGAATGACTTTTATGTAGAATTAATGGGATTACAAAATATTGAATGAATATCAGCATCCATTGTTTGACACATTTGACTACAATATCTAAAAAAAGATAAATTTAAAATGATTTTAATCTTATAATGTCTTACTTTATTTTCTTGCATTTAAGACAAATAAACTGTTCATCAGATGAATTTAATAATAATTGTGTACATGGTGCATTATGACATTCATATAGACTAGATTGATCTAATATAGTACTATGATAATTAACTTCATCCATATCAACTGGTAAATATGAAATAATTTTCCAATAAAAACTTGTTAATGAATAAGATTTTAATGGCAAATAAAATATACTATTCGATATCAATAATAAATTTTCTAAACGATTATCCATAGTTATACCATTTTGATGATGAATTGAATAATTTTCAGGTATTGAATATTGATAAAAATATTCCCTATTTAAAAACAAAACAAATATCAATTTAAAAGAATTTACTTTCTTACCAAATAAAATCATGTAATGGAATATCTTTTAATCCATCATTTGCAACTACAATTAATTGATTATTAATATAGTTAATCTATATTTTAAAAGAAAAGAAAAATTCTAATAGATTATTTTATGAAACAAATATCTTACTTTTAATTTAAAAATTTTCAAAAATGGAATAAAATATGTATCAATAAGACAATATTTTATCTAAATAATAAACAGAATGAATAATCTTATTTCCAAAAAGTATATATTAATCCTACTTTGCCAGCAAATGATCCTAGTTTAATAATACTGGGTGTATTGAATGTAATCTCGTCCATTTTTTTTTTTGTTTTTTTTACATGCTAGTTTTGCTTTCTATCTATAGACAGATGTTTGGCACCATTTAGTTTAATCATCGAATGTGAGAACGAGAAAGAAAAAAAGTCGCTTAATGCAGATAGTAGAGGTCATTTCTTCTTCATACTTTTTTTCCTTCTTTCTGTCGAATGTTAAAAAAAAAAAAAGAAAACGAGCATTGAGCGAAGGTCAAACAGATGTATTTGATGCTCTAACAAAATAGCATATCTATTTATTTCAGATATTTTGTTATGTTATACTTTGCTCTCATATATAGGCAATTTGAAGATTTAGATTTTTCAAAAATTAAAAAAAAAATAAGATAAATAAATGAATAAAATGAAATTGAAAGAAAACTCGAGTGAAAAATGATAACAATATCATAGTATGAAAGTTTGTGAGGTAGATAAAAATTTTCAAGGTTAATCTTGAAGATGATTTCGACTACAAGATCTTTGTTAAAACAACAAATGATAATATATCAAAGCCTAGAAATGTACGCCATTTGGACTTTTTTTTCCCTGTAGACCAAACTTAAATCGCCTTTTAAACTTGTTTAATATCAAAGAGCATTGACTTTTTAGATATATAGGCAATTATGAAATTCAAGAAGGAGAATTTTCGAACTGTGCACAGATTGTATGATAGTGATCAATTAAAGTACAAATGCTCATTCAATTTCCTACTCGAATGTATTTGTAGGATGTGTTTTGAACCATATATTAAACGAATATGGACACCAAAGTACAAATTTCATGATAACTGATATAATTGCTATTGAAATAAAAACTCCATTAAGGGTAGTCCAACCTTTCGTAACTCAAAATTTGTCGTTTTTTTTATGGCCAAATGTATAGTCTGAAATAGCATCAATCTGCTAGTAGCATCCAAAATTTATCTTTAAACGTTGAAAAATTCGAGAAGAAATTACATTATCGAAAGCTATACATTGTTTCACATAATTTTTCACACCAACTTTATACTTTAAATTATTTGGGATGAGTATCCTTTTCGCCTCAAAAAGTATTGTTTTGTTGATTTTTGGTAGATCTTTAAAAAAATACATGCATTGTTTTTAGAATATCTTCGATATTTTGACTTTTTTATTCAAAGAACAAAAAAAAATTTAAAAAAATCCACTCCAAACAGTGTTTTGTTTCTGCAAAAAAATTTTCTGCTAGATCGAAGGTAGCATATCGAAGAAACAGGAGCGAAAATTGGAACCATTTTTCGCTATTGCGATCTCAGTATCTCATAGAAAACAACATTCGGAAATTGTGAGTGTATGACAACTTTTTCTCTACTTCTCAGGATCTACCTGTTCTAAAAATTTCAAAATTTTCCGATAAGTCATTTTCCAGAAACCCTGGAAAGACGAAGGCGGGATATTTCTAAACAGAAAAGTTCAATATGAAGACTTTGATATATTCGTACAATCTCAATCAGAAATGATTCAAAATGTGAGAGAAGCAAACAAAAATACAATGATATAAAAAGAATTGATATGAGACTTATAACTTTTTATCAATAAATTGACAACTTGAATAAACTTCGTTTACTATGCACCTTTTACCACCATGGTCATCGTCATTGCATATTATAAAATCAATAACTATTAATGATGTTGCAACGTTAATAATAGTAGTCCGAAGAAAAGTCTATGAGAAAAACATTTTCTTTTTATACAATTATTAACATGTATTTATGGCATGTAAAAATGGTGCAAAGATTTTTAGCCAAAGGGGGAGGAGACTGAGTCCCTCAGACTTCCCGTACAACCAATGTTCGCAACAATTTTAAAAATTTTTTGGTGACCAGATGCCTTAGTCCCACTTTACTCCCCTGTAGCACAACTACTAATGACATGATTATCTTGATTTCTTGTTTTTAAATTTTATCTGTCATATTATAAAATATAGTAGGTTTATCAAATCGCTGTCTAATAAATTTTCTCGAAAACAACAGAACCTAAATTTACACTTATCTTTAATTCTTTATTCGATATTTGTGAGTAAACTTGTTTTCATCTCTATTTTCTTTGGTTACATGCATTTGAATAATTGAAAACATAATTACAAAACATACACAATACAATAGTTCAAAGGTTAGAAATGCAATAAGAAAAATGTAGATCACAACGTCTATTCTAATTCTGACGAAAAAATCACATTCAAACAGAAACACTCCTACGCAGTCTATCATGAAACTGTGATGCATGAAAAAATCAATTTTTGTAATACTTTATCAATCAGGACTTATAAAAAATATGAAAATAAAAAAACAAAATCATAATTTTGTTTTCTTTTACCTATTCAAATAAACATACATATCAATACAGCAAAAAACATCATTTTCACCTTTATACGCTTTCGTAAACATTTATAATATAAAATTGCATGTATAAAAAGGCCACACATGACATATTGTATATAATATTCATCTGCTTTTTTACTATCACTATAGGAAATAGCTGAGGTAATAAAAAAAACGAAAAGAAAAATCTACCAATCGCATAAGAAGTTATTAACCATCTATATGCAGTCACCGTCGAATATCATACGAAATCCTACTTTTAGTAGTGAATTAAAAAGTATAAATGGAAACAATGATGATAATCAAGCGCCACCTCCATCATATACAAGTATTATTTATAAATTAGAAAATCCGTCATATCAACATGATAACAATTTTTTTCCATTACCACCAAGTTATACTGACGTAAATAGTCCAACTATTTTCTATATTAATAATTATCCTGGACCACCATTAGAAGATGGTATTGTACAAATGAATTCTTCTGATCCTATTGCACTTAATCAATCTAGGACAACAGGATATTTTCTATCAAAAAGAATGCAAACTTATTTTAATATTAATGCTGTTTTAATGATTTTATTTGGTATTGTAACAATTGGTCTGCAAATTGGATTAATAGTCACCCATTCAATTGTCTTTTACTATTATGGTTTTTGGGCTGGTGCTGTTATTATTTGTCTTGGCATATGTACAATTATATTTAATACTCGTTCTCAGCAATGTAATATAGTGAAATATTTTCATTCTTATGCATGGGAAACTGTATTTATTGCTGTTGTACTTGGTTTTGGCATTATTATAATAGCAGTAGATACATGTGATGATAACTTATCAACAACTGATGATAATAGTGGTAGATGTAAACATTCATATAAACAACTTAATGGTTTATTAATAGGTTTCATTGCAGTAACATTTTTACAAACGTTTATCAACACATTAATTTTGACTGTTATGAAAAGACGAGTTATGAGGATTTAAAATGTTTAAAAAAAAAACGAAAATTTTTTGGTTTTTCTTTCTTTTTAATGTTACATATAACTATTCAATATATGAAGAAAAAGAAACTTGAATTCGAAGCTCAAGATAAAAAAAGAACAGATAATGAACTTTTGTCATTCGTTATCATTTAATTGTTATATTAGTAGTTTCAGAAGAAGAAAAGATAATCAAATGATTGACTAAAGTTTTCTTGTTTATTATTTAATGATACAATATTGACAATATAACATGTAGTGCAAAAGTTCCTGGAAAAATGTTGCTTCGGTTTTCATCGACTAACACATATGTCAAAACAATCAAAAATATCTATTCAGAATTTACATCGAAAATCCTGTTAAAGTTTTATCATGTTTTATTTTTGAGTAATGAGCACATGTTTAGCTAACACTAGAATGTAGTCTGTAAAAAATAACCCACAATTGTTGCGGTAGAGGGAGCCGATCTTTAACTCTTTGATGCTGGAACTTGTATATATGCATTTTGAGCTTTGCTCAGATTACAATTACAATTTTTGTTATCAGTCAAAACAAGAATTCTCTTTCGCTCATGTTTCTCATTTCACAGAGACATCGCACAGGGCCACTATGTATTGAAACATCTTCTTTCTCCAGCGTTCGATTTTGACACACATTCGTTATTACGTATTTCGTTTATATATGTTCAGGTGTTTCTCTCGCTTGATTTCTTTCTGTACTTTCTTTTTCTGAGTTACGTTCTTTATTTTTCTAGCATATTCTTGTAAGTTCTCCCTGTATCTGGATTACGTAGATATAAATTTATCAGTTTCGAAAGAAAAAGCGTCTGATATATCTGGATATATATTGTCTGAAATTTTGTGACACATATTTTCAAGGTTCAAAGATATTCTTATTATCCAATAAGTTCCTTCATGATAACGCTTGGCTCTGTATTGTAAACTATTCTCAACAATATCATACTTTGCAACATATTAAGTGCTTCTCAATAATAAAAAAGTCTCTTTCAGAACTTATTGAAAAAAATTTTCTTATGCCATTTTCCAAAAAATAACCCAGCGCCAGAGGATTAAGCGATGGCGTAGTTTTTTTTCGTAGGAAATTAGAGGACAGAGCTTAATTAAGAAAAAAAAACAACAATATTTGACAGAAGGCATAGGAGAATTTTGAAAAATGCCCGAATATTAGTTTCTTCTACCACAGCGATTGTGAGTTACTTTCTATAGACTTATGTAAAGATGTGCTCGTTACTCAAAGGCACAACATGATACAGTTGAAAAAGATTTTTCAGCGTAGATTCTTAGTTCGTACTTTTGATTTTTCTGAAATATATTTTAGTTGATAAAAAACGAAGAGACGTTTGTTTTCAGAAGAACTGTTACAGTACAAGTAAGTTTAATCCATAGACATCAAGTTATACAGGTATTTGTTTGAAATTAATCTGAATTAAGATTTGCAAAGTAGTTTTAATTTCTGAATAGAAACAATTTTTGTTAATTAAGAAAGTGACAGTGGTAGTAAACAAATGTTAATATTTCTATCAGACAAAACTTAAGTTTGAGAATGTAAAGTAAAATATTTAATTATAAATGAAGCTCTACATCGAAGTCGAAGTTGACGTAGGTTATAGAAACTCCAAAAATCTTATTTCATTCTTTTCTTATGCAATATTTATTTTAGAGAATTGTACTGTCTAGTAAATGAAAACTGTTAATTCATAGCCAAATAACATGAAATAAAACAGAAAATATTTACTCTAGATTAACTTGTATAAGTGATTATGGTGAAAGAAAAAAAGATCAATACCATTCAATATCTTCACTCTTTCATCGCTAGATGTATTTTCATAATCTTCGTACGATCTTAAACTACATAATATTGTCGTATGTGTACGTTGTTGCTAATTCATGAGAAAAAAAGAATTTTTAAATCCTCAAAGTTTTGAGGAGTCAGAACTAAAACGACGCGACTGCGCAAGTCTCTAATTATAATCTTTTTTGGTCGTGTAATGAGACTATTGGTTGATAATCAGAAGTAATGTCGATTTTGTTCTTGGTAATGTCATCAGAGATTTTAATTATGCTGAAAAATTTCATTGAATTTGCCGACTGCTTATCGTCGCTAATATTTTTAATTTTTCTCGTAAGAAGATAGACAGAACGAATGAAAATATGTATAGACTAATTTCTTTACAACTTGAATATATTATTCTTTGAACGTCTACTCAATACAGAATCATAAAATTACTATTATAATAAATATAATAATTCTAAAATTGAAAAATAAAAACGATTTATTCATAGAAAATATGTTCAAGGGCTTTTTTTTGTTTAAACAACTCTATGTTTGTTTTTTAAATCATTTATTTTAAAATTTTCCGTTTTTTTTCTTGACACTTAATCAAATAATCGATATAATTTTTTGCAGAATTTATTTGTCTGTCGGTGACAGTTTTCGGTCTTTTTACCTACATATATTTATAAGATTTTTCTTAACGTAAAATGTTATAATCAGTCTTAATAATACTAAAATTATATAAACTATTTTTAACACATTTTTATAATTCTTCGTATTTAAGACATACTACGTAACGAAGTTACTTTCTCTAATATACTTTTTCGAATATTCATATTAAGCAACCAAAATGATCAATGACAACATTCTGTTTGAATTCGATGAGTTGCAGGTGCCATAAGTTTGATGTCAAGTTTAACGATAATTATCTGTAATTATGCCCTAAAGATAAAATTATAAGTAGTTGTTTCTCTATTAAATATGTTGCTTGGCATATTAATAAATCGCAGCAGATTAATAATGATGACATCATTTTTCTGTTTTTCACTTTGTTTTATAACATGAAAGTTTACAAAAGTAGAAATGTTAGATTGTGATGAATGCTTTGGGCTCCTTTTTTATTGTTGAGTAAAGAGAATATGTGTGATGTTTTGTTTTTCTTTTATATTCATTTGTTAATATTCTTCAGAAAATATAAAAGAAATTATTTTTATGACGTTCAACCTGCTTTTTTTTCTTCCTCTTAATTTTTTTTGCGTAGAAAGTGGAAACAGTCACCTAACTATAGCATTTCCTTTTCATTGTCTTAAAAAAACACATAATTTCTAAGAGATATAACCTGACGCCTATAGCAGTAACGATGACTGCATTTAGTATTACTTTTTTCTCCGTTCGGTAGTCTTGACGTCTGACAATGCATGAAGATTTCTAACAAATTTTCTGAGTTTTAAGAAGTTTAGAAGAAAAGGCTGAAGAAAAAAAAAGACTATAGAAAAATGATTTATACAACATTGTATAATAGCGTCTCTAAAAAGTATCCTTGTTATTAAAAATAATTAAAATTCTGGTACACATGTTTATCTCGTAGGGATGTTGCCTGAGCGGATTAGTTTATCTATTTAAATACATCAATGCTATTTTCTTTTTCTTTGCCTTTCTGTTTTATATTTTTTCCTTTTTTTAAGTGCTCTTTTCTTCTACATACTGAACATCATTCATCATTTTACTTTTTTTTCATTTATGAAGTGAGTTGTTTTCATTTACAATTGACAATAAAAAATGTCTAATGAGTTTCATTATTAGAGTTTCCGTTTAAAAAGAACAAGAACAAGAACAAGAACAAGAATGCCTGAAGAATCGTAAGTTTTATCATGTGAAATTAATTTTATTGTAAATACTTCGTTTTGTTAGTATCAAAGTTGCTGTACGTGTTCGTCCATTTAGTCAACGGTAAAAACAAAATTTTAAAGAAAAAAAATAATTTCTTTGATCTATTTAAAATCAATAGAGAAAAAGATCGAAGTGCAAAACTTGTTATTAAAATGCAAGGAAAATCAACGTTTATTACTGATCCAAAAGCACCACGTAATTTTTCTATTTGAAGGTGTAATAATTATAAAATATTGTTTTCTTTTTAATTCTTAGAAGATGAGCCAAAGCAAGTGAGTATATTAGAAATAAATTAAATTGAAGAGAAAAAAAATATTCCGTTTGCTTTTTTTATAGTTTTCATTCGACCAGTCATATTGGTGAATTAAAAACTATTCTTGAGATAAAAGAGAAGAAAACAAACTAATATTTCTGTAGGTCGCATGATAGCTTTGTTGAACTTCCTTCTGGAATACTTGAAGCTGATAATTCTTTATCACCATATGCTTCTCAACAAAAAGTTTTTGATGATCTCGGACGTGATGTTTTACAAAACGCATTTGATGGTAAAAATAAAACATTGAAATTAATTTATAAAAATAATTTATCCTTTTTTCATAGGTTTTAATTGTACATTATTTGCATATGGTCAAACAGGCTCTGGAAAAAGCTATTCAATGATTGGTTATGGTGTTAATCGGTATAGAATTTTATTTTTTATTTTTTTTGTTAAATTTTATTATTTTCAAAAATTAATTTTATTTTCTCTAGTGGAATTATTCCAATTGTGTGTAATGAATTATTTCGTGAAATGCAAAAAAAGAAAGTTTCATCGACTGTATGTATTTATTGTTATTTTGCAATTCATACCTGGATCAGTGGATTTTTAATTAATAGGCTCAAGATAATTTCTTTCTAAAAGTTTTATGTCTATAAAAATAACCAGAATCTCGCGATGCCTATGCATATAGGTTAAAGATAATCATTGATTAAAGTTTGCTGAAAGTATTTATGTTAAATACATAGTTAAAGATTGAATAATTAACGAAGATCGATAGAAAGAACATGTTCGTCAAGTTTTGAAGTATACTCTCCTAGACACAAGATAATATAGTAAGTCAATTATACTTTAAATAGACTATGATGACATAAAAAGTCAAAGAGCCGATATTTTAAGTGTCTATCATTAGTTTGGCATGGTGCGTGTCTTTTTATAAATTATTTATAGTATCTATTAAAATGAAAGAAACTATACTTTTTGAAGAAAAAAAATTTTGTGAAGTCGATTATTGACTTGATGAAAATGGCTTAGTAATCGATTGATTTTTGAAGTGAGATATACAATCGTCTTTAATGTTTGTCCATATCGAGTTGTCCTGATAATGTTTGCAATGAGATATTGCGCACAATAATTCTGTATATATATGTGAGTCATGAAGTCTTAAGAGGTGTGGCATGCTGAAGTGGTAAACTACTTCTGTATGAAAAAATAAATAATCGTTTATAGAACATAAGCTTATTCAATCTTATTGTCGTTTAAACAAATACTATTAATTGTTCTTAGAGGATTTAATTTTATCTTTTTAGCGCTTTGAGGTTTCTTTTTCTATGATGGAAATTTACAATGAACAAGTTCGTGATTTATCAACGAAAGAATTTCCTAAAGGAGGTAAATATTCTAAATATTTAATATAGCAAATTGATCTTTATTTGATATTAGGTCTTTCTGTTCGTCAACATCCAACATCAGGTTATTTTTATCCACAAGGTCTTCGTATTCTACCTGTTGGTAGTTATGATGATATTGATCGTCGTATTGTTGAAGGTACAGAAAATCGAACAATAGCTGCAACAAATATGAATGCAACAAGTAGTCGTGCACATACAGTTGTTACTATATATTTTGATCAAATTATTAAAACTGATCGTGGTGAAACAAAAAAAACAAGTGTTATTAATCTTGTTGATTTAGCTGGTAAAAAGAATTTTTTTTTATTATAAAATTAAATCAAATTTCTTTTTTATTGTTAATTTATTCAAGGATCTGAAAGAGTTTCTAATACAGGAGCAACTGGAGATAGATTAAAAGAAAGCACAAATATTAATAAGTCATTATCAACATTAGGTAATGTTATATCAGCATTAGCTGATATATCATCGGGAACAAAACGAAAGATCGTTATACCATATCGTGAATCCGTACTAACAAAATTACTTCAAAATGCTCTTGGTGGAAATAGTAAAACAGTTATGATAGCTGCTTTATC